>OMLC01036709.1:12493-24793 GCA_900302585.1 Regalecus glesne
ATTAGGCCTATTATTATTATTATTATTATTATTATCATCATCATCTCCTTGTCCACCCCAACAAGATAGGGACTAATTATTGTGACATGTAAAACAGATCTCATTATTCAGGAATCAAGATGTTCATTGTCACTGGTTGTAGAAGTAAGGGTAGTGTGAAATTAAGTATGAAAAGCAATATTAGGTGCATAGTATTATTATTTAACTTTATTTGTGGGGGGCTTAGTGGTTAGCCTGCTCGCTTCAAGAATTGACAAGCCAGAGGGTTCGAATCCACTGTGGCATGTCAGGAAGGACATCCAGCCTTAATCCCCAAAATTCCATATAAGCTCCATCCACCCTCACAAGACTAATCATAACATGTAAAAAATAATCTCATTATCGTTTTACTGTATTTAATGAAAAGTATGTTTTTACAATACCCAATTTTACCCACTTTTTTAGATAAAGATATTGTATAAAATACATAATTAACTATTAATTAAATCCTCTTCTCTCCAGTCTCGCAATGCCATCCATTAACATCACAGTCAACAGAGACTCCGCTCTGATCTCGTCCATCATTCTGTGATCGCCACTGCCAACAAGAAAAGACTCAGAGCTGATCCTTGATGTAATCCAATCTCTACCTTGAACCCATCCATCATTCCTACCACATACCTCACCACTGTCACACTGCCCTTATGCATATCCTGCACCACTCCTACATACTTCTCTGCCACTCCTGGCTTCCTCGTACAGCACCACACCTCCTATCTTAGCACCTGTCACATGCTTTCTCTAAATCCACAAAGACATAATGTAACTCCTGACACTCTGTTATGAACACCCTCAAACCAAACATTCCATCTGTGAAGTTCTTTCATGACATGAAACCATACTGCTATTCACTAATCCTCACCTCTCCTCTTAACCCAGGTTCCACTACTCTCTCCCATGTCTTAACACTGTGGCTACTTGTTGGGTCTCTGTAAATCATAATTTCACAAAGAGCTTGGTCTTTTACCTGCTCTATATGTAAAGTGTCAGGAGATAACTTTTGTTGTGATTTGGCGCTATACAAATAAAATTGACTTGACTTGACTTGACTTGGCTGATCAACTTTATACCTCTGTAGTTGCTACAGCTCTTTGTAAGACCCTTGTTCTTGAAAATTAGTACTAGTAGACTTCTTCACTCCTCAGGCATCCTTTCACTTTACTAGATTGTGTTAAAACATCTAGTTAAAACTCTACTGCCATCTCTCCTAAACACCTCCATGCCTCCACAGGCATGTCATCCGGGCCTTTACGCTCTCCGTCCTCTTCATAGCTGCCCGCACTTCCTGATTCACCATCTCCACATCATCAAACTTTCTATCTCTAATTGTCTTTATTCATCAGCCCCTCAAAGTTCTCCTTCCACCTTCTTAACATATTCTCCTTGCTTGTAAGCACATTTCCACCTCTATCCTTCATCACCCTAACCTGCTGCATATCCTTACCAGCACAGTCCCTCTATTACTATATCAGTAAATGTCTTTTTCTCCCTCCTTTGTCTCCAACTTCTCATACAACTCAACACACATATTTTTCTTTGCTTTATGCCACGTTTTCTTGTACTCTTTTCTACTTTCTTCATCTCTGGCTATCCCACTTCATCTTTGTCAACTTCTTCCTCTGTATACTTTGCTGAACTTCCTCATTCTACCACCATGTCTCCTTATCTTCCTTCCTCTGTCCAGTTGACACACCAAGTACCTTCCTAGCTGTCTCCCTCACTATTATCGCTGTGGCTGCCCAGCCATCAGGCAACCTGATGCCTGTCTCAGCTCCTCACTGAGCTCCAAACAACAGTCTTCGTTTCTCAACTTATACAATTTGATCCTTGGCTCGGCCTTCACTCTCTTCCTGTTTATCCAGAGTCATCCTACAGACCACCATCTGAAGTTGCCTAGTAATGTTCTCCCTTGTCACAACCTTGCAGTCTCCAGTCCCTTTCAGATTGCACTTCCTGCATAGCATATAGTCCATCTGTGTGCCCCGTGTTCCAATCTTATATGTCAACCTGTGTTCCTCTCTGTTCTTGAAATATGCATTCTCTAAAGTCACTTCCATCCTTTTTTGCAAAAAATCTCCATTAACCTAGCCTTTGAGGATAAACAAGTCAGTGCATTGTTAGTGCCAAGCCCAAGTAAATGGGCAGGCTTACAGCATAACCCCTTTCCTAAATCAAATGTCCGCCCCATAAGCCAGATTTGTTCTCTCTCTCTCGCTCTCGCTCTCTCTCTCTCTCTCTCTCTCTCATATATATATATATATTTATGTATAGATATGAGAGTTGAATGGTTTTTTCTATTAGTACAGGGATTTTCATCATGAATATCTTAAAGCTTACACACACACACACACACACACACAAACAGGATTTGTATTCCGGCCGTTTTCCCCGCTAGCGGGGGTTGACCGGTCCATGGATCCGTCTCCTCCAAGTCATTGACTCTCCATGAATTTTGTTGTGGAGCGAAGTTTTTATGACCGGATGCCCTTCCCGACGCCAACCCTTTAGTCGCCTCTTACGACACGCAGGGATACGGTGGATGAATTCTGACCCCCATCCACAGAGGGGATCTTAAAGCTTACATGTTTAAGATTTAAAAAAAACACTGAAAATGTTAAGTATAAAACATGTTCTGATAGAAAAAAAAGAATTTAACAGAGAAAAGTATTCCTATTTTTCGTTTACTTTCTATACTTGAAATATATCCACAATTCTGGAATGTGCCACATACTCACTCAATATGGAAGCTCTCTGCTCCACAATTCTGTCTGAATTCTGTAGACTTATTCAGTGGCTTCTCTTTCAGCAGATCTGGGGAGTAACTGCTATCACGGACTACCAAGATATAATCCTGAAGCAGGGCAAATCAGAACAAATAATTAAAAGACATGGGTAAGATTTGAGCATTTCAATAGTTAGACAATTAACAAACAAATCAAGATTAATTTTGTGAAGTTAATTTTACTCCAATTCAGTTGACCAAGAGGTCTCAGGTTTGAGTCAGGAAGGACATCAGGCTTAATCCCCCGCACTCCATCTAAGTTTGTGCCCATCCCACAATGTGGGGACAAATCATGACATAAAAATGAAAGTCTCATTTTAATCTGATTTAGTGTTTCAGTTGAAATGTTTTGTCTTTTTGGCTGATTTTATCAGGGGGACCCAGATGGACAAAAAAGAAAAGCTAATCCTAACATCGGCTAACTTTGAAGATATTGAGTTAAGAAACAGACTCCTATTTCTAGTTGTTGTTGGGCATATGAAAAAAAGAGAAATCTATATAGTTAACTTGAGCAACTCTAATAAAGCAAAATAAGGCTGTCACTTTAAATTTTAAAAAATTAAATTAAATTTGAATTTTCACAGCAGCAAGGATTCAAAAAAATGTCCAGAGGAATTCAATAAAGGGGATATGAACGAGTGTTAAGAATTAAAAATCTCAAATCACCCAATTTAGTCAACCAAGTAAGGTTAGAGATGTTGCAATTTATTCTGAAAAAAGAAAAAGAAGAGGAAGAAAAAGAAAAAAAGGAAGAAAGTTGTGGATGTAAATGGATCATTTTGTGAAATGAACAACAAGCCTGATGATACAGAGAGAGAGAATACCAACTAGTCTGAAAAGCAGAAGCTGGTTTATCTATTTGTAATTGTAAATACATATGAAAAAAAATTATTCTCTGCATTTAACTCATCCTAGCACATATAGGAGCAGTGAGCAGCTATAGTACCCGGGGACCAACTCCAGTTCTTTTTCCTATTGCCTAGGTCAAGGCCACAGGCAGGAGTATTAACCCTAACATGCATGTCTTTTTGACAGAGCTGGATGATGATGGGGGATCATTTCCCTGGAGGAAGTCACTGGGGTTGTCAAAAAAACTCCACAGAGGTAAGGCCCAAAGATGAGATCTGTCCAGATATGCTGAAGGCTTTGGGTGTAGAGGGGCTGTCATGGATGATATGTCTCCTCAACATTGCATGCATTCCAGGACAGTACCTAAGAAGTTGTAGACAGGGATGGTGGATCCCATGATCAAAAAGGAGAACCAGAAAGGGGTTGATTATGTTCCAACTACAGAGATTACACATTACTCAGCCTCCACAGGAAAGTACGCTAAGGTAGAAAGAAAGGTTCGGCCAATAGTTGAACCTCAGATTGAATTTGAGCAATCCGGATTCTGTCCAGGTCAAAGGACATTGAACCAGCTCTTCAAACTACAAGGGCCTGGGAATATGCCCATCCAGTCTACATTTGTTTTGTGGATCTGGAGATTTATGACTGGGTCTCTCGGAAGATATTGTGGGAGGTGCTGCAGGTGTACTGGGTGAAGGATCACTTGGGCCAATCTAATCTCTGGACACCCAAAGCAAGAACTTTATCTGGGTTCTTGTTAGTAAGTTGGACTCATTCTTGGTTGGGGTTGTCAACCAAGAATGGTTGACAACCATTCTTCCTGTGAGGCAGCAGCGCTAACCACTGGGCCACCATGCTACCAGTGAGGTGTATTATTATGTATTGTCATTTTCCTCAGCCAGCTCTCTGCTACGTGTTTTGGAAAATGCAGAACAGTGTCTCTGGTCATATTCTGCATCTTTCACAAACAGATTCCTCTGGAAGATTTCGGTCTCTCCATCTGTGCCAACACCCACTTTTCCATACAACTGGAAATACATGTTAGAGATGAATAACTGCCCACTGGAAAGGGTTGTTTAAGTTTTCACATTTGAGACATTCTGATATGTAAATTTGAATGTAAATTCAGACTAAGTGGCATTTCTCTTCCAAACGTGAAAAGGTTTTTTTCCCCCATTAAAGTGACACCCATAATGGATACTTAACACTGGGTCCTGAAACAATTTGGCCCTTAAGGTAAAAGTTGGGGGAGACGTTCATCTATTGTAATGACTCCTCCCACATCCCTCTAAATCAGTGTCACTCAAGAGGCAGACAACTGCTGAGTGGCAGGTGGGGGGAAGCGTAATGTCTCATCTCATGAACCACTGACCAGGGTAAGAGTCTTTCCGGGTGGGATCTTGATAGAGATGCTAGGCTCTTGCCAAGAACCTTGGTCAAAGTCGAGAGCAATGCGCTCATCTGCGATCACCACCTCCCTGCAGCCAGACACACTGGGGCAGAAGGACGCATTCATCAAACCTATGGGAGAAACAGAACAAAAGGAGGGAGAGGGTATTAAAGATGAGCAAAAGAAAGGGAGAAGACATGTCCGACATGCCACAGTAATCCCACACCACCATCACCTCCATTAAAGCCATAACGGGAAATATGTCTGAGGCCTTTGATCATCTTGTCAGGAGCTGGGGGGCTTAATCTGTTCTTAGAATGGAGGCTACAATTATCCCCACATCACACAGTCATAACAGCCTTCCCCCATTCACTGCCATCATAAACAGACCCATTTCCAGTGGCAGCTGACAATCGCTTCCATTTTCCTCAGGTTAAATACAAATGAGCCTGTTGCCTCTTTTCTTTCTTCCTGTCACCAAACTCACCGTTCCATGTGCGTCCTGTATCCACTCGGGCCTCTACAGGGACGGAGATGTGTTCAGGCTGGCGATAATGAACCACAACTACATATCTGCCTGGAAGGGGCACTTTGGGACTGAAACTGATCTCCACCTGAAAGATGGTGGGGTGGGTTACAAAGGGGGAGGCAACTTAACATGACGCTGCTACAACAAGTCACAGTGAGGCTGTAAAAATTGGATAGGAAAAAGAAAGGTTATTGAATGTTTCAGTTCCCATAGCGTTGAGGAGATACTGTGCAAAAAGACCAATTTAATGGTAGCTTATCTTGTTTAAAGTTTCACAATGTTCCTTTCAAGATATTGCATATGAAAAAATGTTATTATTCCAATAGAGTGTACTTGTTTCATGATAACAGGACTTATCTCAAGACTTTTACCTTTAAAATATTTGACCAATTTTCATGTTTCTTTTCCTGTTTAGTGAAAAAACCTTATAATAAGTCTTATAAATCATGCAACAAGGGGCAGTTTCCCTAACATTAACATCTGTAAGTGGGCCAAGAGCTGGTAATACCTGAAAACAATAATGGGAATAATGAAAACAAGACATGACAAAATAACTTGATCAGCTTTTCTTATTTTTTTGCAGTGTAGTAAAGTATACACAGGAAAAGCTCAAAAAACACAAACAAAATCTGAATCGATGGGTTAGGATGGGGTCGGAAAGTGAGAGAGATACCTGGGGGTATTTAAGCAGCACCCCTTCACCCTGATGTTCCCTAAGATGATGTGCCCCTGACTGCCGCCTATGTCTCCACGCATCCCTCTCCACCTGATGGGGGTTGAAGTCCAGTGAGGAGGATAGGCGTCCATCATGGGCTGCATCCAATACCCATGTTGTGGTGGGCCAGCCGAGCTGGCTTGGAGTACAATACTGCCTGGAAACAAGAAGCAGCAAAAAATTATCATGCTTCAATCCCCTGTGATGCAGTGCTTGCCAAGAAGACCGACCATGGATGGCACTTTGACTTTTTTTTTGTTTGAAAGATTCTGCCCAATGATGTCAGATTAACTCAGACTCTCCATTACAACTTGCTAATCGGGGTGGCACTAGCAATTCATATGCACTAAATGTTTTGGGCTGTTTGACACCTCAGTTCTACAGAAGACCTGGCTCACGGTCATATTCCTCAGTAAACTATAGAGTGAGGCTGAAGATGTCATTATAAAGTCTCATACAAAACAGAAGGTTAGTCATTAAATACCTTTCCATTTGTTGAATTTGTATTTTTGCTCCGGTCAGTTGTGGTTATTAACATCGTTAACTGAGGTCAGGATTTAAGCCAAACTACACATGGCACCTTCCCTTTCCATTTGTTATTTCAAATCATAATTGATCTAAAATCCCATGGCAAACAAATACCAGGCTGTTTTTTTGCTTTTGTTTTTTTCAGGACCCAAGATAGCAGCTTGTTTGTTTATTTATACCTTTGTTCAAAAGACATTGTAGCATAAAAGGAATAGCTGGAGTGACTCATGTTGAATTATTTCAACAGATCTGAGAGGCACTGCTTTTCCACTCAATTAATTTCTAGGAGACAAAGTCTCAATTACAGCCTGCATGCTCAAAGGTTGATCTATTTTGAGGAATGAGGGAATCTGTCCAGACTGCTGTTAAAAGAAAAAAAGCATCTGACTGTTAATCATCAGCTGTCATAGGCTAAAAAACTCTACTGTTGTCACTGTGTGTGGAATGAGTGATTACAAAGTCAGAGCAAGAAAGAAAGAATAAAATAGAAATTTAAATAAAGAACTAAAAAAGTGAAGAAATGAAAAGTGAAATGAACAGTATGATGTTTTGACCCTGAGAACTAATATCCCCATGTAAGTGACCCCGGCCAACCAGACAGCTAGAAAACAGATGTGTGTCTTCACACACTAATAGGGGAACAAGGACTATCTAAATCTGTATTAACTCCAAGATAAGAGCTTTTTCTAATAAGTGTTGATAGGATCTTTGTCAGCCCTTGTCATAAAAAACATGTGACGTAGAGTCTTAAGTCACAGTGATTTACCTGTCTTCAGTAAAGCGACCATGGACAGAGACACAGAGGACCTTTGGAGCCACATATTCCATTGAAAACTCCTCTGCGGGCACTACATAGACTTTGTGCTGCAAAGGATAATGGGTAATTAAGTAAGTAAGTAAAAGGTATATGAGGACGTGCATTATTGCTTCTGGCTGATAAGCAGTGAAAGTTGATCTCACCAGCAGAACCGAGGCTATGGAGGTCTGCAGGAGAATTTCTGTCTTGTGAGTGAGCTGCACCAGTGCTATCCGATTACTGCTGTCCACTGCCACACTCCGACATAGAAAGCTGCAGGTGACAACACAAATAGATAATGCTAAATCAACCAGCTGGAGTGGAAATCAATCTGTAATGACATGGAGACAGGACAAAAGTCAGGTGGTTAGGCAGTAAGTATAGATGTAAAACATCTCAACTTGCTGTGATAATATTGGCTGAATATTTGTTAACTCTGAATACAAAAGGTTTGTCACAGCTGAGTGAGATGAAGTAAAGGTAAACATTTAAGGATAAAGATGTTGATGACAATGCAAAAATAATTAATATTGATTGAATGACTGATTTTATTTCAAGCATGTTAAAATAACAAAATTAAATATGTGGGCAGGAATACAAAACAAATGGAAATAACAGTAAACGTATTTCGTCAACTGTATGTAACGACACAAACGATAACCACTCAATGTTCGAAAAGCACATAGGACAGGGGTTCCCAACCAACTGAACTGAGACAAGATGGAGGTTTAAAGCTCAGCTTTGCTGATCTACCTTTGGACATTTTTTGGTTGACTGCTGCCAAGGAGTTCCCCATTCTAGCAAACAGAGCTATTTCTATTGCTCCCATTTTCCACGACATATCTATGTGAGCTGAGCTTTTTAAGCATGACTGGTATAAAAACTAAAAACAGACAGAGACTGAGAGCTGTTGAGGAAAAGCTTCCTGTGTGTCTTCACAGTCTTGCCAGGATATCAGCTTTGTGTTCATCTAGACAGGTCCAGGCTTCACACTGAGTGAGTATAAATACATTGAGACTACACTGTCATTATATATACTGTATTATTGTATTGTAATGTATAGGCTATACAGAGTGTCATTTTGTAACATTTTTGGTTGGTGGTGTGTCACTGGATTTTTTTAATATAAAAAAATGTGCTGTGCCTCAATGACGGTTGAAAAACTGCACAAAAGAAGACTCATGTTCTCATTTACTGAAAATTGTGACCACATTTGATAGCACAAAGTTCTACTGGAGTAACTCGTCTCATCACTTACTACAGCCTTTCCCAACTGGTGGTCTATGGCCCACTGAGGGACCTCAGAGCATCATCTAGCGGGCTGCAGAGGCAGTGGTACTGCCAAATAGTTAAATGATTTTTTTAATTTTGGGGAGATATTTACAAGCTGGTCATTTTTATTTCTAAATCTACTCCAGCATTCACAAATAAAATAACAAACAAACATAAAATTAAAATGCTTAGTTTCAGTTATGTTTGAATACAACCACGTCAATCATGATCAGGGAGAAACAAACGTGTTTTAGCACTGTTAGCTACCTAATGTTGCCTCAGATTCAGTGACAAAAAATTGATAGTTTTTCGAAATGAAAATGTGATGTGTGAGGGAACATTACACCAGTAAAAGCTCCAAAATGTGTGTAGTGAGGAAATATGATCCTTAATACATTAAATTTGGATTCAAAATGGCAGGTATTGATGATGAGCCAAAAGCACAGTCTGTTGACTGTGGTGAATTCCTATCAAATGAGCTGCTAAAACCATTGAAATTCCAGATTCACTAACACACAAAGCATGTTGGGAGGTTATGTTGGGAGGGCAATGGGATATATCCTTTGTTTTTTTTCCTTTGGCTTCTGGATAAAATTGAAGGCTTTGAGATAAAAAACATAGTTTTTGGATTAGAAGTCAGAGACATGGTTTGACATGTTTTCACTCCCAAGGGAAAAATTGGAAGCCTATCCTCAACATATCCAGTTTTACAACCCAGCCTTTGACTCAGTTGTCACACAAGTTTGCAGACTACTTCCCAGAATACCCATGATATAGAAACCTTTGGATTAAAAAAAAATCTCTGTAAATCCGGTTTAAGACATGGCTCTGTCCACTGTGTTGGAAAATGAACTTATAGAACGATCAGAAGAAGGTAGCCTGGAGCTTCAGCTCACGCAAGTTGACCTTACTCTATTCTGGATACTGGCAATCAGTCACTTCCCTATCTGTCAAAATGTCTAGTCAAATTTCTGTTGCCTTCACAACTTATTCATGTGAGTCAGATTCTCTATTGTGACTGTGACAAAATCAAAAGCAAGGAACAAACTGAAAACAACTTTGAATGCTACTCTGCATGTCAACCTCTCACCCATACCAACACAACATGATCTCATTATTTCTCAGAAGCAAGCCCAATTGTCTCACTGAGGGTAAGCGGAATATTTATTTTTGGTCATTACAGCTGAAAGTTGCATAAAATATAGCTGTTTATTTTTTCATTATTTTTTTGTCACGTTTTTTTCCCACTCATTTGGGGAGGTCGTTCCCTGAAATTATTTAGCAATCAGTACAGCTACATCCGCAGCCCGACTTTGATTGAGCAGTTGAAGATGGATGGAAGAGGGCCTTAAGTTATAAAAGGTTGAGAACGACTACCTTACTTGCACTCGCCACTTGATGGCCATTGCATTGCGACAATAGCCCTGGTTTTTTACACATCACAATTAGTCCCCTGTTGTGGGGGTGGCTACAGAAGTAGATGAAGTGTAGAAGATAAGGCTAGATGCCCTGACACTTCACAGTGAGATCAAACCTGTGATGCCTGCCTTGTCATTTCCTGATGTTTGCTCAACCACTAAGCTACCACAGCCCCTCCTAACAAAAACCCCAATTAATGAAAAATAGCACAAATGAAATACACAACCTACCTGAAGGCACAGCTGAAAATGTTGGCCGTTACCTGGATCTGGCCATCTGCATGACTGCTGATAAATAAGTTGACATTCTGGACAATGTCCACCTCACTGGCATACTCCAGTACAAAGACATATGGACCAGGGTGAGGCACACGTAAATTGAGCTGTAGCTGGGACTAGACAACACAATATAACAGACCACAGAGTAATGTGAAATAACACAAGACATGACATGATAAGACATCACATGACATCACATAACAGCACAATGCAACACGATATAACACAGCATTCTTCCCTGCCTGACATTTTTTATAAAATTTCAACCCACCAGGAGCATAAAGGAATTTACTACGCGAATGGAAGTGAACTCTAACACTCCAACACATATACATCCAAGTATAAGTCCAATCATGCTTGAATGGTGAGTTTGCAAGCAGTGTTCGCCTTCTTAATTGAGCACACCACTCGTGCCCTTGGGGTCAGCATTATGTACATACAACCAAATTAAAAGAAGGGACGGTCAAGTAATCCTAAAGCAAGGAAAATTAACAGGTAAAAAAATCTGAGCACTTAGCTCGTAGCTGCCATTTGCTTTCATGCTGAGGTCAACTTAGCAGATTTTCCTGCCCTCAACAATGAAGCTCACATTATACCACAAACATGTCGATTCACTGTTGAGATTTAGTTTGGAGGTGCACACAGCTGCATCTTTGCAAACACTAGTGAGGCACGGTCACCTTGAAACCCCGTCTCCACACTGCTGTGCGGAGACATTTCCCATGCGCACCTTTGGAGAACACTGCCCTGGCCTTAGATGAGCATAGCCCTGTTTGAATGTAGAGCTCTGTAAATCTAATCCTACCCACCTGTCTCCCACTGAGTAAAGCCATCTGAGGATGGTTTAGGGTGGGCCGTCGCACATGGGCCTGTCTCCTCCTGCGTCCTATGTGGGTGGAGACTTTACCACGGGATGCCATGGCGAAGCTGAACCTATCCATTGACGCGTGCATATACAACAGACAGCTGAAGGAGAAGCCCATACAGATAGAAACAGTGGTCAGGGTTTGAGATTAGTAGTCAGGTCTTCAGTGTTCATACTAGATAGTTTTCTCTATTGTCTTCGTAGGTTGTTTAGATTGCAAATTCCGAGCTTACTTTTCCTCTCTGTCTGCAGTGGCTACGTATGTACAAGGCTGGAAGATCCTCTCCTGAAGCAAAGGTGCCTCATAGTAATCCTGGGGCAGCAGTACCAGGTAATCCTATAGATTGAGAAAGGCGTAGTATTGAATGTTAATTCGTGGTCGACTGTGCGTGTTACTGATTTTCTTCTATGGCATTTCGACCTCAAACACAGGTGCTGCTAATGAAATATATACTTAGCATGATATTGACAGACAACCACTCAAGACTAATTTTGTTGTACCTTTAAATGAGGCATTGTAGTTAACCATTGGCATTTGAGCCACGGTCGTTCAGCAGGTAGCTTACAACCTGGGAGTCACGCGATGTGGGCTCATATCGCGCCGCGTAGCTCAGTAAATGTGAGGCATTCAGCGTAAAGCGCTTTGGGTCGCTAAACTAGAAAAGCGCTAAATAAGAACAAGTCCATTAACCGTTTGATATCATGCGGCTGTGATGGGTTTTTAAAAAATCCAAAGCCCACTTCATATTTCTTTTTTAACGTTACCATTGTTATTACTGTTATCCTTATAATCTTGAAAATAATTCTGGTATCATTCTCCTATTATGCATAGTTATAT
>OMLC01036709.1:24813-40166 GCA_900302585.1 Regalecus glesne
GCATAGTTATATTGTTGCCGTCTGATCGTGGGCCACAGTAGCTCAGTGGCATAGCGTGCCCTTTAGGACCTGACAAGCCAGAGGCTACGGGTTTGAACCCACCACGGGATGTCAAGAAGGACATCTGGTCTTGATTCCCCCGAGCTCCATTTAGGTCTGTGTCCACCCCAAAAACATGGGGACAAATAGCACATTTAAAAATGGACCTCTCATATCAGTGCTGTCTGATAGCCCCACTATTCTGGCTGGATTGTCTTTCTGAATTTCTTTGAATAGTTTTCTCTGTTTCTAAGCAGTCTCAAAGCCAAGTTTATTCACATTTACCACTGAGTCAGGCATTAGCTGCTCCCTATTATTTTGATATCTCCTAATTTATGATTGCCAGATCTACATTGAGCTCACCAGCAGAACCCCTTGAGCCTCAATGTGGATGACCCATTTTCCGGGGGTCAGAGCAAAGGGCTCCGCAAAGCCATCTCCCGGGACAGTGAGGAAGGCAGGAGAAGGGCTGGTAGGAAATACCAGCTCCTGAATCTGATCTGACCCTGTGATGAGAAACAACACATGTAAAATATCACAATAACACAGCTATAACACACTGAACAATGAGGCAGGACACCATCGGCCAGGTAAGACATTAGACACGTGGTGATTCATAGGCAAGAGGAGGATGTTTGTTTGTCATTTTTGTCAATGTGTGGTTTGCTTTACTGATATCTAAATGCAAGCGCAAACCAACATATCTGAAAGTTATGTGTGTTGTTTTATTAACACGGTAAATTATTCACCTATATGTTTGTATCACCTTCAAAACTCACAACTGTTTCTATGGCAAATTTTGGGTCAGGGCCAGCCTTACCTTGGGCGCCCCTGCTACTAGTTGCCTTGATGCTTCCGGTCATGCTGGATCCGCTGGGGTTAGTGTACCGCAGAACCACATGGAACAGGGAGAGCAAGGGCTGCCTCGATTTTTTCTCATCGACATACACAGTTACTCTGACTTCATTCTGGAGGCAAGGAGGGGAAAGGGGACATTTGACTGATGACAAATAGCATAGGCTTCGGTGGTGCTGATTCAGGGAAGTATACTACTAAGGACAGGTTGATGCCTGTCAGGTTAACAATCTTTAGCAGGCCAAAGCAGATCAAGTGAAATAAGGGAGGTTAATCAACTGCCAGCCGACCAGCAAGGTCAAGACAGGGGAGGAAAGCTAGAAAGGGAGGAAAGCCCTTCCCTTACAGTCACAGAAACAGTGAGAGCGAGCCTCGTCCACTACCAAGGTCTTTGCTCTCACTCGTGCGTAGTGTGAGACAATATGGAAAGGGCCAGGAAAGCCTACGGCAAGCATTAGGATAACCTCTGGCTGAGGAGAGACATGGTTACTGCTGGGACAGGTAAAACCCATATTCTCTCAAACAGCCTCAAAGAATTGAATGGGCATATGCTCCTACCGGGAATACCAGTGCAGAGATAAATGAGAGAACATTGGCTGTGGCAGTCTAAGAAGTTGACTGAAAAGAGGAATGACTAAAACGTTTTGGAATAGAGAAAATGGAGTCCTAAACACAAGCCCTAATGTTCCAAGTTATAGACCTAGCCATAATCAGGTTGCATACGTGTTGTATGAACAAATGCAATGGGGATGAATATGGACTAACCTGTGCAGGGGACATCAAAGCATACCCCCTCCAGCTGAATTCTGGGAACACCTGTGGGTCATAACCAAAGCGCACTGGCCTGCCATTGGGGGTAGTGCCATCCTCCACCTCAAACTTCAGCTGGTGTAGGCTGGGAAAGTAGTAGCCAAGTGCTGGCCTATCCCGGTGAAGATCAAAAACGATACATTAATTAGTGTTAATGTTGCTTTGCACCGTAATGAATATAATGTATTTAAGATAAGACATTCCTTCACACGTCCACGAGGGGAAATTTGCTATTTCCAAAATTAGCATAAGTTTTGACCTGAAGGCAGTCAAAGAAAGCATGGGTATGTCTTTATTCATTGGGGCATGGGTCAGGCATTTCTTACTCGGAGCAGGTGCGGCCAACAACATTCTGCCGACATGGACACTGTCCTGACATCTCATCACAGGCTCTGGCCGTAGCACCCCCTAAATCACACTCACAACCTACGAAGGACAGGGAAGGAATTAACCAAACAGCTATGATCGACTGAGGTAAAGTCTTGAAGAGTGTTACTTGCATTTAAATAACCGATATATGGCTAATACTGTATGAAATGTATCTGGGGGGCATAGTGGCTCAGTGGGAGAGAGTACACTTCAGCAACTGATAAGCCAGAGGCTATGGGCTCAAACCCACCGTGGGATGTCAGGAAGAGCATCCGGCCTTAATCCCCCAAGCTCCATCTAAGCCTGTGTCCACCCCTAAAACATAGGGACTAGTTGTGACATGTAAAACAGGCGTCTCTAAGTAAAAACCCTGGTGTTTTACGTTCAAAACTCATTTTGAAACCAAGCCCTCCGTTGCGTAGCGCTACATGCTTTGTAGAGTACATTCGACATGGATCAGCCTGGTTAAGGTTTACTTGTGCTTACTGACTTACCTTGACAACCAAAATAGTTGCGCTTCTGCAAAAGGAAGTACCCATTCTTACAGCTGTCACAGCCGAGTCCACACGCATTTGCCTTGCAGTGACACTGCCCACTTTTCTAAAGAAAAATAGGATTAGCGAGTGTCTCGGACGATGAAATGATCGGCTACAAATACAGCGACATTGTAGCAAAATGCTTACATCAAATTTGGAGATTTGTTTTATTACACTCTCAATAACCAGGTGAGGAGATTAAAGGAAGCTGACATTAGGTGTTCCTAGTAACATTTGCTACCATCGTTAATAGAAACCGTTTTAAAACAAACAACTGGGGCAGACACAAATACAGTAAAATACAATAGAGAGGTGTCAGTGGTTGAAAAGCCAAACTGCTGGCAGACTCACTTGCTGACACGCCCCGACACCACTCAGGGTCCCTTTCAGATCACACTGACAGTCTGGGTAGACAGAAGAGAAAAGTAGCTGGAAAAGACTCAGAAAGTATGGAGTATGGGTTTGAAAGGGAGCTTCGTGGTGAACAGTCAATGATTACAGAATACTCTCAATGTTGTGGGTGAAACACCAAAGATTTCTGACGTCTGCTTCAACTCGGTGGATCGAAACAGTTGCTCTTTAATGTCCAGCCACAGTCGACTCACCGGACTCGTTCTCAGATTTAGGTGAAACAATGCCAGAATGGGTCAAAGGTAAAACATCTCTTTGAGCTCAATAATCCAGGTTGTCAAAAAGTTCAAGATAGTTTCAATCGGGTCATCTGTGAGTTCTCTAATTTACATCTCTGTCCCTTACCAGGGCTTGAGTACCTCACATTCTGGACTTAGAGCTGAAGATAGCATTCAGATGAATGCTGAAATGTCCTCCTGTTTTTTTAAATCTACATTCAGATGACATGATCCGGCCTATTTTGACCTTTTTGTCTACCTGGGTTATTGAGTATGAAAAGCTGTTTTTCTTATAGACACTGTCCCTTACTGAGTTTTGAATGGATTACCCTATAACCACTTTTGCTGTTATTGATTATATAATAGAAGTTTTCTCTGTAAATGATTGTTTTCATTCGCTTTGCATGGTCTGGGTTTGTTTCGCAGGAGAGAGTTTGCAGCAGGAGGTGCTTCTTGTTCAAAATACCAACATACTCCCAATTCCTCTGCAGTCACATGCTGAAATCCCTTCAGTCCAATTTCCCTTCCATGTGGAAAGCAGCCAAAGATAATTTGCTTGTAACGTGTTTTCTCAACTATTTTTCCTCTGAGCGACATAAAGGCAGAATCAGTGCTATGTTGAAATGTCCTCTAACTGATAAAAAAAAAGGCTGAGACCCCTTTTTATGTGTCTTCAAGTTGCTACTGGGGAGTTAATACTGCAGAAAAAAATCCCAGACTTGTGATTGGCAGTCAACACTGCGAGGAGAGGGGATATACAGCTATGACTTACAGCAGAAAAGCTTGTAATTCTAAATAAGTTGGATCAACTCCTGTTCCAAAAAGATCTGCACGGTAAGGTTAAAGCAGACTGGGTTCATTGAACAACAAATAAGTATCATACAATGTGATCTTTACCTTGTGCTACCAGTCTCTTACCTATGCAGCCACTGGGGTTATTGGTAGCCAGGTTCCAATAGAGAGGTTTACACATGTCACAAAAAGTCCCCTCCACATTTGGTAGACAGACACAGGAGCCCTGAGGGAAAACGATGGATTTATTTCATTTGTTCATTATAATTACAAGAGCTATCCCAGAACTAGCAAAGAAGCCAAATGATATAAGTTAAACATAGCTGAATAACTACACTCCAACTAAACCCTGGGTGCTGCAGCTGCCCACTGCTCCTCTACAATAGGATAGGTTGAATAATGAGGAAACATTTCATTCTAAGAATAAAATGACCAAATAAAGGGGCTTTCTTTTTCCTTTTCCCTCTATAGCTGTGCTTATATTTCCACATCTGTTCAATCACAAATGGACTGAAGTTGGCTGTGAATGTTAGAAAATCAGGACACAGTGTAAGATGTCAGGGATATTTGAAATAGCAGTGTTTTCTTTCCAAACACAATATCACACAGGACATGCCCTAAAATAAAAGGAAAAAACATCAAGCTCCAAAACCCCCCAAGCCCTTGATGGGCATTGTTCTTTGATTTATTCCTCAAGATGGAAGGAAGTTTCCCTCCTTGTTTTGACTGCATCAAAATCAACTTGAGCAAGAAAACAGCACACACTTCCCCATAAACCCAGACGGATGAAGGTTTGGCAGCAGTGCAGTTAATAGATATAGGAATCCATAAGATGGTAGTGCATCAGTGTACGTGTGGCAACTCATAAGTACTTTTGTAACTGGATTTTTTAAAACTATGCATCAGCAAATTGCTCTTCTATGTAATATGTAGTCAAAGTATTGCAATACCAAACCTTGATGCAGTGGTGACAACTTAACAGTGTACTACGATCTGTCCGGTCTACATCACCCTGTTGCTAGATCTACCGTGGTTGTGCAATCTACGACATCTATTCTGATCGGAGCTTCTACAAACCCTTCGTGCACTGAAATAATCTTTCCCTTGATTTGGTTTAAACTTGTGGGTACCTCCTCCACCAGAGCTGCTGTGACCACTCAGGCATGTTTGTGCTTGCAGTTGTTGGTGAATTGTAGCATGCCAAGCTATCAGCCCTTCTCACCCTTGACTTCTCTTGCACATAGGGAAAACAAACAGATGCTGGCCAAGAGGAAATCACAACACGGAAGACCTAAGATCCCGGGCCAGGACTCTGCAGGTCAGTAACTTTTATTGATTGAAAATCACCATGAATGACAGGCTATGGTGAATTATCTCCACAAGTTCATCAAGTGTCCACTAAACATGTCCCCTGACGTCCTTCATAAAATGGTTATTCCCAGTCTCCAAGAGGCAGAACAGGCCATCGTAGAGAGGCTGCAGGAGTCCATGGTGGGCATCATGGCAAATGAAAAGGTACATGCAGGGACATGAAACTGTAGGAGGCCATGATGTAAAGTGGGGAGTGGTGTGAAAACTCTGATATAGTTGAGAAGTGCGGGACATTGGTGGGCCACAGACCAGGAGGCTATGGTGTTGGGGACGAAATCCCTTGGGACTAGCAGCAGGAGGCTGCATATCAGTTCAGGGGATGAGGCCTAGAGGTCCTCCATAGAGTTGGTCTTGAGGCTTAGCATAACCCATGGGAACCCGTCAATCCAGCTGTTGTCCCTGAGGCTGGCCTGAAGAGGATCCTTCATAGATGGATGAACTCACTCACACCACCCATTGGCCTACGGGTGGTAAGCGGCAGTGTGGTGGGGCTTCATCCTTAGGCTCTCTGTAACTGCATTTCAGAGCTCAGACATAAACTGTGAGCCCCTGTCAGAGGGGGGGGTCAGATGGGGTGTAAAACCGGGCGACCCAGGTGACGGAATGGATGACAGAAAGTAGAGCTCTATAATTTCTGTCAGCTGCATGAATGCATGTGTTGTTTATTTCTTTGGACACACCATCTCAAAAAACATGGTGCAAAGTGGATAGAACCAGAGTAGATACGCTGCTGAGTTGATGAATCAATGGAGGCCAGATGTGTAGGCATTGATAATCATTGCTCGAAAGTCATCATGAATGTCAGGCTATGGTGAATTATATCCATAAGTCCATCAAGTGTTCACTACAGGTGTTTACTTATTCTGTTGCTTGTGATTTCAGCGAATAAGCAACCCATCCTGGCCCAGATTCTACTTTAAGAATGATAACTCCTGCTAATTTTAAAACAAGCCCTGGCCTTGGTTTCATCCATTTGAATGTATACAGTTTGATCTCTGAAATGGATGTGACTTGTAGTTAGGTACGCTCAACTGACATTTATATGATTGTTTTATCGGAAACTTAGCAAAGCAAATCTGTTGTAAATAATATTAGCATTGATGCTTTCAATGTACATAGGACTATTTCAAGCTATATAAATGGACTCCATCAGTGAGTGTACTTCTCTCTAAATGTAATTGTTTTTCTCTTGATCTTGAGGTTTCTAAAACTCTCCCTATTACCATCATTGGTTGCCATGGGACAACCTCAGCTGTCAGTGGTTTGCTTTTAGGGATAGCTGTTTCTGATCTGAATGTCTCACCAACCACACCTACTATATCAAGTCATTTTCTTTCTCATTACATTTGAAGCATTGCTGGCTTGTCCTATTAATGTCAGCAAAGAGAAAGGTATCCCTTGCCACATTGGTCCACACTGTAGCTGCATTTGACCAACAGCAACAGTAGATATATTGGCTGATGGGGAATTATAGACCATCTACAGTGAAGGGTCTTACCGTTTGAGACTCCATGACCTCTGACCCTGCTAGGTTACACCGGTGGATGGATGCTGGAAAAAAATACATACAAAAATGAATGATTGTACTGTATCGTCCCTCCTCAGAGCTAAAAGGTCAATACAGCACTAAGTATCATTTCAGAATGTGAAAACGATGCCATCAAGATTTCCAAATGAATGAATAAATAAAGCAGACAGAACTAATAGAAATCAATTTTAATCAAACATCATCATGTCTAATGTCCCTCACAAGAGTTCTTAAACTTGTTCTCTCTTAGTGACTAAATGGCTTCAGATACAGGTATCAACATGTCTTATGGCAAGTTACCTGAGCACCGGGGAAACCTGAGGCCTAAGCCTGCACAGCGGTCACAATGCTGGCCCACCACCCCTGGGAGACACCGGCACTGGCCTGACCAAGGGTTACATGTCGCACTGTAGGAGCCCTCCTGTGTACACTGGCAATCTGAGGGCAGTAACATGAGCAGTAGAGGAAGCAACAAGATCTTACCTGTAAGTTTATGGTATAATCAGGGTTTTAAAATGATTTTGATGTTTAAAAAATAGCTCGAATATCTTCATGTCCGATCCATTACTGTATCTAGTTCCATATCTGTAGGACATCTAGTTTAGTGGAAGGAAACCAACATGCAACTGACTCCCAGCATTGTCCTGATGCATGCTCAATAATCTTGCTTGTTTGTGACTCCCAGCAGGGCATTCTTTGAGGGGAGAGGACTTCTACAAAGCAAGAATTAGCCCATATCTATCCCTGCTCCCTGTTCCCTCTGGTACTTGTTAGGTTGTGAAGGGCAAAAATCATAAATCAGAGGGGATGACAGCCTTGGGTTTAGTGGAAGAATGCTTCAGTGTCATGAGGAGAGGCCATGTTAAGCCCAGTGAACCCAAAAGCATCAATCTTTCCAGCAGCCAGTGAGCTACGCAAAGGGTCAGACAGTTTCTGTTGGGGCGGCACAGCTCAGGAGGTAGGGCGGTTGTCTTGTAGTAGAAGGACTGGTGGTTTGATTCTTCAAATAGCTTGTCAAGAGCAAGAAACTAAACCAATAATTGCTTGGGATGAAAGATTTAAATTCTAAATGTTCATTAATATCTCCCTATAGAGGAGATTGTTGTTGTTATTATTAGTATTATTGTTATTGCTGTTGTTTCTGTTTAAGTTGCATACGGGAAAGGAGCTGGGAGGTTAAACTCACTGGTGCATTCTGGATATCCATAGAAACCTGGAGCACATTTGTCACACTGCTGCCCCTCATAGTTGGCGAAACAAACACACTGGCCACTTGGACCACAGACACTGCTAGCTATGCCAACGCCTTCACAGTGACACTCTGTGGTGAGAAGAAGAGAGGAGCGAGCAGATGCAATTGCCATTTTTCATAATCAAGCATCAGCAGCTAGATAAAACAGGATTAAACGGATATTCTGATTAATAATGTCATTGTTTTGCTGTCTTTTCTAACTGTTACAGCAATGGGCTGAATACAGTGGCTTGATGTGATTTGTATGTTATCCAGGAGTAGGGGAGATTCTTCCTCACCCTGGCAGCTTGGGAAGGAATGGTATCCAGGTTGACAGCGGTCACATCGCTCTCCCTCCACCTTTGGCCGGCACAGGCAATGCCCTGAATCGTCACACACTTCATACACTGACCCAAGATGGTTACAAACACACTCTGTGCACAAAAACAAAAGGAATGCATTGTTAGACAACACAACTGAGCTCAGGTAGATATTCAAAGGTGGAGCCCCATGGTCATTCCAAAGGACCACCTTGTAAATGGTTCTAAACCCCATCTTTGTCATCTTTGAACTTCTTAGTCCACTCACAGGATGAATGACAGTTATCATTTTTCTACATTCTCTGACGACAATTCAATGGAAAACACTAGATGTTGTTTCAAATGAAGTACCACCCCTCTGAGCATGATCTTCCTAAGCTCTTCCCAACATGAAGGAAAAATCAAGATAAATTTAAGCTGTGGTGGCTCAGTGGTGGAACATGTGCCCTCAAGGCCGGCGTAGCAGGTTCATATCCCACCATAGAGTTTGGTAAATGTGATGCATTCATTGTAAACACACACAAAAATCAATTTACTATTTGGAAGGGGGCTGCACAGGTTCTGTTAATAGTCTGCTGTTTTTTTTCCAAGAATTCCAGATGTTAACAGCTGTCATGAAGGGACCAAGCTGTGATCATTTAAGATGAAGATGATCATTTAAGACCTCCAGGTTGCTGCTGGATGAATGATAATGTAAAAGATTAATAACTGCATAATTTATCCATTTGTGAATTATAGTGCATGAGTCATTTCATCTCACTATTAAATCTGATCATTTAGGATCGGAAAGTTTTGTTTTCCTACGCTGTACACACATGATCGACCTTTGAGTCACTGGAAACCAATGTAAACCTTTTTCTTCACTTAGTCTGTCCACATGTTCTTAACCTTTAACCTCAGGGTGATGCCAGTTAGACTTAGTGATGTCTTCTACAATGACGTATATTTCTCCTCCTCCTCCTCCTTCTTCTTCTGGTTATTATTATTATTATTATTGTTATCCTTCCATCCATCCTTTGTCAAAAGCTTATCTGAAGTCAGGTCGTGGGAGAATGGGACTCTAGCTCAGTTCTCATTGGGTGAAAGGTGGGGATACACTCTAAAAGGGTCGCATGTCTATCACAAGGCAGAGCAATTAGAGGAACAGTGTCTTGCAATGTGTCAACAGTGTCAACAATGGCAGCTGTTGTTACCCCAAGCCTGAACCGATCCAGTAGAGTCTTCTCAATCCACATACTGATTTGACAAAATTGTACTATTGATACCGTTCCTGACACAACCACTAACTCTATAGACTTAAACCTATGACTATTGTCATATACTATATACCACCATGTACTGTCCATGAATGAAAGAAAAAAAAAATCACGAATTGTGGCCATGACAAAGGCTCCCTGATTTGATATTAAAAACTAACTTCTAAGCTATAGGACATACAAATAGCTAGGAATCAATAAAAGCCATGAGCATAACACAACCTTGCAATCATCCCTATAGTTGCTAGAGGAATAATACTCACGCTGACAGCTGGGTGGCTTGAAATAACCCAGGGGGCAGGAAGTGGGCTCTGTAGAATGGAAGAGACAGAGGAGATGATTAGATGGGGGTTGCTGTGGTTGCGGTAGTTGGTGGGTTGTGGGTGGGTAGAAACAGAGTCAATAAGCAATTTCCAAAGGTTGTTGAAATGTTTCTGACAGATTAAATCTCAATGTGAGATACTGCAACACTTTATTTATTGAACTTACCCACAATATGACCCGCAGAAGATTCCGTGGTCGTCTGGTATGAAGGATATCCTAATTGCAAAGGAAAGTCAAGAACTCAAGACCACCAACTATCACAAGCTATATGCAATGATTGTTTTTTGGAATACGTTTAATGCAACACTAGAAAGAAACGTTTTAGAAAATTGCCGGAAATTTTGCAAAGTGACGGAAAAGCCTCTACAAGACAACAAGAAGTGTTCTCGTAGCTTTGTCTACACATTGAGACTTGTTAGAGCTCACACATTAAATGAGAGGCCTGTTTCTACGTGTCACAATTAGGGCTAATGGCTAGACACTAGCTTAGATGTAGCTTGGGGGATAAAGGCTGGATGCCCTTCCTCACACCCAGTGATAGGTTCCAACCCATAAGCTCTGGCTCATCAGTTCCCCAAGTGCACACTCTTTCACTGAGCTACCGTGGCAACACATTGGATAAATCCTCTTTATTCAACAATTACATCTAGCACTACGTGTCAACCTTGTCTCTTTCAGACCAGATTCCATTTCAGGTTTATGTGACCTCAGAAAGCCAAACTCTCCAGCTGCCTGCAGATGTATTACTTTCTCTGGGTATAGTGACTGTATAGAGGTAACATTAAAGTTTACGCCAATGATTTCCACATAAGGTAGTCTAGTGGCAGTGGATGCAGATCAGGAAATGGCAAGCTATGAATCATGGGTTTGATTCCACTGCAGGATGTCAGGAAAGGCCGTCCAGCCTTAATCCCTCAGACTCCATCTTGGTTCTAATCGTGACATGTAAAAACGCACCTCAATTAGATGATCCAAGATTTTTATAGAGCAGCTCATGAATGATAATATTATGAGTCATACAACTCATCCAGAATGCTGCTACTCACCTGGTCTACAACCTTCCCAGGCCTTCCCATGTCACCCCCCTCCTCACCGCCCTCCACTGGCTGCCTGTTATGGCTCGCATCAAATTTAAGACTTTGGTGCTTTCATACCAGGCAGTCAAGGGGTCAGCACCTGGATACCTGCAGAGACTCATCAGACCCTATGCACCAACCAGACCTCTCCGTTCTGCCACCTCTGGTCACTTGGCACCTCCCCCTCTCCGTATCTGCACCTCTCGGTCACGACTACTGTCTGCCCTGGCTGCTCACTGGTGGAATGACCTTCCCGTGGCAGTCAGAACAGCAGAAACCCTGACCATCTTCAAGAGCAGATTAAAAACTCATCTCTTCTGCCTGTACCTTTCCTCCTCCCCATCCAGTCCTAGCTCTAACTCTCTCTCCTAGTTTTAGCCCTATTTCTTCGTTTTGATGTACTTGGTTTAGGCACATGCACTCTTGTTAGTTTATTTTGGTTGGAGTGTCTTACTTGGGTGATGCTGTGTCGGAGTCTTATGATGGCACTAGGATTGTTATCTAGCTTCTAGTGTTACTCCAGTGTCTTTTGTATCTTGACCCTATGCACTTGTTGTACGTCCCTCTGGATAAGAGCTTCTGTCAAATGCCTGCAATGTAACGTAATGTAATGATTGTACCTGATCATTATTAGTTAATCACTGATTATTAGTATTAGTTGATTTTCTTTTTTGATTTTATTTCTATTTAATTTCTTTCATTGACGTAACTTGTTCCTGCTCCTTTTATTACAATATTCATTCAACCCCTCCTCTTCCAATCAAAGTACTCCAATTGGAGCACCACTGATTATTCCATAAACTCTTTGAGTGTGAACATCCATTTTTACATTTCACAATTAGTCCCCATGTTGTGTAGGTGGACATGGAACTAGATAGAGTGTGGGGAATTAAGCAAGACACTTAACCCCTAACTGCTCCCCGAGCACCACATGTTGGCAGCACACTGCTCCTATACAACAGGATGGGTCAAATGCATAGAAATCTAAATTTCCCCTTGTGGGACTGATAAGGGAATTCATTCATTTTATTTTTTCATTAATGATTAGTAACCTAATAAAATTAATTCCTAATGCTGATTTTCATATACTGATTTTCTGAGACTGGATTAATAAGACTGATTTGAGTATTCCATCAATTTCAGTAGTTTGATTATATAATATTAATCACTGATTTAAAAACTCTGATGCACCCATATCTTCTTAAATGAGAAACTATGAGAGAATATAAATGCTATATACCATCCTGATCTGTTATATTGTCTGTGTCCTAATTCGAACCAGAGGGTGAATTGCATTAGTTATCGACTTGTTTCCATTAAAGAAACAAGGTCTTGGGCAAATTATATTTTCACAGTTCCCATCAACTATATTGTCTATATACTATACTATACTTATATAATTTAAACTTATATATAACTTATATACTTACTATATAATTACACACTTGAGAGGTCTTTTCTTCCTGCAGCTGTCAGGCTCTTTAATCAGCACTGCTCCCACAATAGAACAACCCCAAAACATGTACAGCAATAACCAAATACAATACACTGGATAATTAATTAACAATGAACGCAATCTGTCTATCTGCCCATACTGTATATAATGCACATATTCCCTACCCTACCCTGTTTAATGTTGTCTATACTACATGTTATTTCCTGGATGTGATGTCTCTGTACTGTGCTCTACACTGGCTGCTGTTACACCGCAATTTCCCCCAGTGGGACTAATAAAGGAATATCTTATCTTATCTTATCTTATCTTATTATCACAGGATATCCATTAAGGGGCGGCATGGCTCATTGGGTAGAGTGGTCATCTGATGATCAAAGGTTGCAGGTTTGATCCCCACACCTGCAGAGAAGCATGTCAAGGTTTCCTCTAGCAAGACACTCTTCCCCTAACTGCTCTGCCCTGTGATAGATTGGCAACCTATACAAGATATATACCTGCCTTTCACCCAATGAGAATTGAGCTAGGCTCCAGTTCTCTCGTGACGTGATTTCGGATAAGCTGTTGACAATGGACAGATGGATGGATCCATTAAAACATCAGAATTTGGATTTCCATTAACATTAGCAAGTACAAAAACCAAATCAGTATTATGAGTTACTAAAACATCAGTAGCTGTTCAAAAAGTTATTTCAAGTACAAAAAGCGACCTATCCACAATGTATTCCCATTCAAACAAACAAAAACAAATAATGACCTTAATTCATATTCAGATCCACATCTATAAAATGCACACACACACACACACACACACACACACACACACACACACACACACACACTCACAACACCACTTTTTTCTGGAGGTATCTCAAAGACGAAGTAATTAGAAAGCCATTTGGGTGGGAAATCCTCGCTTTACCTGCTTTAATTGGGCCAAGACACACAACTGTACCATCACACCAGTGTTTTTGTTTTTCCTGACTGTTCTCACTCTAAAAACACAGACACACAAAACCCTCTTTCAAACTAAAACTATGGCATTTTTCTCCTTTTCAGACTGCTGAGACAAATTTCGTGTTTCGCCTAGAACCCCCCCCCACACACACACACACCACCACCACCTTCAGATACAGTGAGGGAGTAAAGGGAATTCAATTACATCATTCTATTTGAGCTCTTCAAATGAACACAAATCCAAATAAGGGGATTCCAGATCCATTGCCTTGACAGGGTAATGGATAAGTTACTAAAGCTTTCAGATTCCTGGGAAACTTTAGACAGAAGGTATTCCCAACAAAGAGCCATAGTTATATTTAGGGTAAAATTAAAGATGTAAAAAAAGAGCATACATGCACACTTACACACATGTATCACACAGATTTTCGAGTGTATGCATGCACACACAAAACACACAAACTAGGTCAAAGCTATTGCCTTCATGAGGATGTTGTAGATCCCTGCATGAATCCCATGATTCATAATCTCCAAACTCTGCTAGTTTTAACTTTCACTCCTGATCCTAGCTTATTTTATTCTCACCTCTCCTTTCACCCTCTCACTGATCTATTAAAAAACATAATCTCTTTCAGAAACCTCCCTTTCTTTTTTCCATACATTTTTTCTCCCTTCATTCTTTCTTCACTGATTTCCCTCCTAGCTTCTTGCCCTCTTTTCGTCCCTTCTTCCAATGGCATATTGTGAAGTTAGCTCAACTGTCATCACTGTGTAGAAATTTGGCTGCTCCACACTAACTTTGACTTTCTCTCTCCGGTCTCTGCTCCCCAGGTTGGCTGTATGAGCTTGCCAAGCGTCTTGGCACCCCTTACTTCCTGTCCCCTCTGGCAACGCTGGCCCCTGATTCAATGCCACCAACTGTAGTTAATGGTCTCTCATCCAACATCAGTCAGTGGAACATGTCTGGGTCACAGGTGGCTGGACGGGACTCCTGGAATTCCAGCCAATTGAATGGGAGTATGCCTGGCAGTGTGATGGCGGTGGGAACTGAGCTTGGTGCTGGAGGTTCTGGGATGCTAGGTGGGGGTCCGTCAGTGCGTAGCAGTTATGTGACATCACTCTACTTTGCTCTGAGCAGCCTGACCAGTGTGGGGTTTGGGAATGTCTCCGCCAACACAGACTCGGAGAAGATCTTTTCTATTTGCACCATGCTCATAGGAGGTGAGAATCCTTGTTTGCTCATAAGTATGTATTGCTCCTATTTGCAAGCTACCTGCCCTCTTTCTCCACCTGTCTCATTCACTCTCTTTCTATCTCCCTTAAAGTAGTTTGTAGTTGACAAAGTGTTTCTCTTGAGGGTGTAAACCACTCCCTCTAGTCCTAAATACTCTGAGGAAATATCTTACAGTCTCAACTGATTATCTGGCACTAGCTGAACATCAATATGTAACAGAGAATGTTTTTGTGAAATTTCACAATCCTCCCATTTGCAAATGATCAGCCAAAATCACAAATGCACAAATGCACAAATGCACACACACACACACACACACACACACACACACACACACACACACACACACACACACACACGCACACACACGTACACACAAAGCCCCTGGTATCACACATGCACACAAACCTCCCAGAAATCCTCATGAAGGATGTGACCTGCGGTGGGAGTCTGGAGACACATGTATACACATAAACATCTGCACACACTGCAGATGCACGCACACACGGGACACACACATGTTCACACACTGTTTGTTGTGACAACTTCCAGCCTGTGTGTCTGTCCCCTGAG
>OMLC01036710.1:0-11938 GCA_900302585.1 Regalecus glesne
ATCATGTTTATGCATGTATGACACACTCACACATTTCAGGCATAGCCCTTAGGGAGGTCCGCGGTAACTCAGTGGTAGAGCCCACGCTTCAGGAATGGCCAAGCCAGAGACTGTGGCTTCAAACCCAATATGGAGCATCAGGAATGGCGTCTGGCTTTAATCCTCCAAGCTGTACCATTTCAAGTCGAGTTTATCTTTGTAGTCCACGTGGGGACTGATGGCGACATGTGAAACAGACCTCTCATTTAAGGGGCAGTCCTTCAATAGTAGCTAAAATATTGATCAGTCTTCTGTTTGTCCCTCAAGTGCCAAAGAAATTGTGAAAAAGTGTCCACCAATGCCATACATATAAAAACTGTCTCCTGATGTGCCGGTAGGCAACATCGTATCATAAAATGCAAATATCAATGCTCTAAACAACTGATTGTGTCTCCATATTCATATGAATCGGCTGTATCGTAGGATTGATATGATCCAGTCCAGTCTACGAGCCCGTGAGGAGGTACGCTCCAACAGTCACAAATTGTCTGCCAGTTTCGTCCATGGCGGAGAGCAGCTCAGATTATACGTCGTAGGGATAACACTAACAAAGTGTCATCCCTACGACGGATTCATAGGCATAATATTGAAAAGGAGGATCATCTCTTGCCTACGACCTGAGGGTAAGCCTACTGAACCTCCACCTCACTCAGCGGCTCTGTCCCAGCAGTCTGAGCCTGGCTGTGCCCCAACCACCCGTCTACCCGAGAATATCATCTGTGGACATTAAAAAGTGCGAGGTGGAGAGAGTGGAAACACAGATACATATCTCAGAGACAAACAGACACTGAACGAGATGGACTGCTCAGCCGGTGTCTTTCTCAGAGTTCACACTGACTTTGGTGTCCCTGTGGTCTCCTGCGCAGGGGTCCCTCAGCATCCCCGTTACCTCGGGGTGTTTCACTGACATACTGGACCCTGGACTTGGAGCATGTGTCTGTGTGTGTGGCCAAGATTTCTCAGGAGGAATAAAACCTTGTCTACACACTCACACACTCCCTTAATCCTCTCTCATCCTTCTGCCTCCATATAACATACCCTAATCGGTTGCTTTTCCCCAGAGGCCGTAAATTGTATTCCTAGCTAGGAAGTCTTTCATTACCACCAGTCACAGGCCAACATGCTACGTCCTGTAATTAGGAATCAAAAGTGAAATGCAGCTTCATGCACATATGCTTTAGTCCTAATGGCCTGGATCAGGGGTGTCAAACTCAAATACACACTGGGCCAAAATTTAAAACTTCAACAAAGTTGCGGGCCAAAATTGAACAACTGAACCTTTTAATATGGACCCAAACAAGTTTTTCTTTAACATTAAATATGGAACAAGCAACGCTTATTACTATACAATACATAATCTAACAGTGCAGACATGTAAAATTGAATTTCAAATCAATAAAACACATTGGCGGGCAACCTCTTGTAGTCATTTGGTATTGCCTCGCGGGTCGAATATAATTACACCGCGGGCCAAATTTGGCCCGTGGGCCGGAGTTTGACACCCATGGCCTAGATGACTGGGGACCAGTTATCTCTAGTGTGGATACCTATTGGGATCTTGTTACTTTGGGCTATTCAGTCTGACTTCGGCTTATGCTACCAATGCCCTAAAGAGAATAGGATCCTATTTACCTCTGCATGGAGATGGTGATGAGGACTTTGCCTCCTTATTGTGGTTTAGGGAAAGGCACAGAGCTCTGGGAATAAATCAACGCCGTAAAAATGCCTTCCAATAAAAATATGTTTGATGGTGCTTCTGTAAAACACTTTTGCAATATGTAACTTTTATGTGCTCTCATTATTCTAATGGCTTCAAAAGCACATCGTGCTGTAGTTTGATGCCACATTCTTGAGTCCAAACTAACCGGACCATCCAACAAATGGGACATTTTATCCTCCCACTTGCTGGGAAGGGGTGAGCCATGGTAGTTGATGTTGGCATGAGAGAGAGATTCTGAAAACAAGAGCCCCTTTCTAGAAAGGTCTGTTAAAGCATAGAAGTCAAAAATAGACCATTGAATTTCCTGCTCACTTTATGATCCATGTTGCTGAGGAGGCGTTGAGGGGGGCTGGGTGTATTTCTTTTGATTTCAGAGGCACTTTCCAGGCCACCATACACCCTCTTCTGTAGTAAAGCTCAAATGAAAATCTGCAGGTCGCCCTACCGTGCAATGTGCCATGATATCAGACAGGGGATCGACTGGAGGATGGGGATTGTGATGGTCTGGCTCAGACATCTGCCCCTGTTCCCCTCACTGTGGGATGCGTTGGACTATTTTAAGTTTGAGCTATCTAAGGGCATCTTCCTTGGATTTGTTCTTCATACGCTGCTTCCCGACTCTAGCAGATGGGGCAGATCCTAGTGGGCTTTCATACCGTTGACCTCACGTGCGCAAAGTAAAGCAGATTGAGGATCCTTGTCTAGATGAATAGAGATGAGAGAACGCAGAGGGATGAGGTCAACAGAGATGAGAGGAGACAGAAATGGGAAGAGTCCTCCAGTCACTTTGTAATGTTAATCTACTGTTAAATTCTTATTCTACAGGTTTTGATTAAAACAGCAGCATCTTTTCTTGGTAACAGGCAACAAGGCCATAAAACCAGGAGCTTACATTTCATGTGAGGCCTGTGCAGCATCCACAGCTTGAGAGGCAGAATGTTTTTTATCGTGTAGATTTTTTTCGCTTGAGTGCTGCATTTTAAAAGCTTCCTTCAATCCATCATCAACCACATATCCTAAGTGAGGTCGTGGAGTCATGTTGGACCCTATCCCAGCACTCATTGAATGAAAGGTGGGGAAACACCCTGGACCGGACACCAATCTATCACCGGATTTGAGCAGTTGGGGATTCTGTGTTATGCTTAAAGACACTTTGACATGCTTTCTGAAGGAGCTGGGGATCAAACCACCAATCTTCTCATTACTAGATGACTCCTTTATTAAGGGGCAGCATAGCTCAGTGGGTAGAGCGGTCATCTGGTGATCAGAAGGTCGCAGGTTCGATCCCCGGTCCTGCATACAGCATGTCGAGGTGTCCTTGAGCAAGACACTGAACCCCTAACTGCTCCCTGAGCACCATATGGTGGCAGCTCACTGCTCCTATACAATAGGATGGGTCAAAATACAGAGAAATCCAAATTTCCCCTTGTGGATCTGATAAGGGAATTATTTATCTATAAGAACCTTTTCCCCCATCTTTCCTGGTCAATCGACTAGGGTGCACTGCAAAAGTCTGGTGAATTATACGACTGTGTGTATTCACCACTGCTGATCCAACTTACTGGCAGCTACATCATGTCTGTCCAGTTATGACTATGATCAAGGAAATCTTATGGCTGCAGTGATTCAAAGCCGTTTAAAAGTTGCTTTACACTGTGGTCCACTCACCCCCACAACATGGGGACTAATCATGACACATAAAATGGACCTTTCTCGTATCATGATTGAGTTCACACTCTTAAGCTGGCACTTCTCCAAAGTCTAAGCACCAGAGAACGAGAGATATGCAGGTAGTGCCTCCGTATCTGTATCCGTATCTATTCTATCAGTACACCCTTAAAATGTACCATCTTTATTATTATTATTATTATCAATTCATCCATATGTTGACGTCTTTGACCTACAAGGCCAGTATTACCATCCCTCCATGCCTTGATAACTTCTTCCCAAAAAATATGATTTTACACGTATCCACCATAATAGCTCTAAATAATACAATAAAAGTTTTCTTGCACTCCACCCTGCAATAATTTTATAAAGATTCTGTCAGGAGACACATAGATTTACAGACACGAAGCAATGGACAATGAGGGAATTTATCTCCAAAAAAAATAGGACTCCGTGACGTTTTAGTCAAAACGGAGCGCATTGCATGATGGGAGCAAGAGACCAGTGCTACGTCACACAACGCGACGATATGGCCACTGTTAGAGTCGCAGAAAAGAGGTGAATGAGTTCAACTCGGATCAGAAGTTTATTTGGAAATGTTTCGTCCCTCACCAGGTGACATCTTCAGTCATTTGTGATTTCCATACCTGGATTATTGAGCATGCCTCAAGACTGTTAGTGAGTATTTCCTATTGGGGGAGGCAGATGTTCTTTGTTGAATGGTGTGACATTTGATGCTACAATTCCACTGAAACTGCGAGACAGTAAATATAAAGACTTAGACAGATTACACAATTCATTCTGAGCACGTCCGAGCATTCAACCAACTTTGTCTCCGTCCAATCTGTATTTTAACCCTCCGAGCTCGATTAAACCTGACTAATGAGACAATCTCCGTGGATCACAAAGTTGAAGTCTTGCACTTTTGCCGTTGTACATCTGTTCTAACGGACCAAAAGCGTTTCAAAGATGTCCTAAACAGCCACGGCCAGAGTTAGCAATCGATAAAGTCTGGACTACTGGTCCACACAGGTCACCTCAACTGGTATCTTGGCTTTAGTCCCCCTGCTGTCTGATGGCAATCACAGGCACGTTGTTGAGCCCTGCTGTTTGTTTTCATCGGACACAAAGCACATCAGGTTCTAATGCACTTAGCAGCCTCCACCAGCGACTCTGCAGCCAAAGCAGCCCTCAGCAGCCTGAGATCGCGTTTCCTTTGAGCTTAACATCAACTAGATAAACAAGACTAAACAACATGTCGTCGAACAATAGAGACAGAACGTTTGGTTCTGTTTAGTCAAAAATAGTTGAGCTCATTGGCAAAAATGCATCCAAGATACTCTTCCCATTCAACAACCAGTAAAAACAACAACAAACCGTTATTGCCTCCTTGGTTAACAGACTTTTGAAGATATCTCTACTTTTAAACTGATTTTTACACCTATAGGAAGAGTGGCTTGACTGCACTTGTTTGTCAGCTTCATCAGCCCTCTCACCCAAGCTTCAATGAGCTCCATGCTACGCTGAAGCCAAGGCAGCTCTGCCTTTTTGAGTCATGGTTGAGGACATATATCTCCTATGATGGAACTTGGTTTGAGATTTATCTTTAGACTTTTATCCAGTGAAAGATGATAGAGTGCGCGCACATACACATGTACACAAATCATATACTGTATAGAATACCAATCAACCAGCCTGCACATCTGTAAATGTGGTCTATGAATACCACCTGCCTCAACTCTCACTGCACCTCTTAGTCACATATAATGTTTACGAGTCATTATCAGCCTTCTGCCAGGTTTGATCATTTACATCTGCTTGTAGGAGATAAACAAGCATGACTGGATATAGTGCTCGCAGATCCCCACCGCTGGAACCAATAGTTTGTGACCCTGAAATAGTGGTAGCCATCACAGAGTCCCCCTTTCAACGTATCAATCGTTGATTCTGTAAGTCACTGAAATTTAGACACAAAACTAACTTGTATGAATATATTGTCATACAAAACTACAAAAATCTTATTTACCAGACCATCAGTGCCTGTGAGCTGGATGAGAGGGTCTTTCTTCTGCACTGCACCATCACAGCGGGAGATAGCTTTGCGGCCTCAGCACATTTTGGCACACCATCGCATAAAATACACTCTGCTGTGCTTTATGGACGGTATTGCCAAAGGACGTTTTGGACCAATGAGATCACTCAGTTAAAAAGCATAGTGGGGAGGGGGGGGTGCCTCTGCAGGTAAACAGTTATAGCAAATACCATATGGTCGCAACCATTGTTGGTTTGATTCCAGCTGCTGACCTTTCTTTTATCTCTTACCCCCTCCCCCTCCCACTTGCTGCCTGCCTCTTGACCACCACTGTCTGCTAAAAGGGAAAAACAGCAGTCGTGATATAACGCCACATAGAATCGCACAGCGTGAGTCTTGAGTGATGCGCTGAACAATGGCGCTGCCTGAAATCTCTTACCATCAAACAACTAAACCCCTTCATCAGCCACCATCACATAACCAGCCCTGAAGTTATCCATTGAAAAATTAGTAAATAATAAAAGAAAAACCCCGGTGAGCTCGCTTATCTTCAGTGTTTGCAAATAGGAAAGGTGAGCGTGAGAAAGCTACCTCCTGGCAACAGGTGATTATCTCCCTATCCATACAAATAGCAATAGAGATACAGTATCATTGGCGTCAAACTGTATACACATGCACGGGCAAATGTACACACACACACACACACACACACATACACACGGTCAGCTCATGCTGCACACGTCCTCTGCCGCAGACGTACGCTCAGATACAGTGAATGCATCCCACAGAACATCAGAGTCACTAAATGATTGACAAATGGCCTGGTCAACACATTCTACTCATCATGCTCTAAAAGAGTCCAACTTTTTCCATTGGACCACACGTGGATAAAGGCCCTACGCGTGGTAATTCTGCACACTTCTGCATCATAGGGAGGATTTTCGAGCAAAGGTGTTGAAGATGTTTTCACTCTACATCTGAACACACAGCAAGAGGTAGTCTGACTAAAGGTGAGTTCCCGTAAGAACGTAGCAGAGAGATTTACTACTCCTCTCTTTCTCATCGCTTTGGTGAGATGAGATGATACTCCTGTCATGAATGCAAACGATGTGTAACTGCAGATGTAAATTTCAACTAGAGTAAAACAACCATTTTTTGGGAAAACTCTGTGATTTATAGCCTGATAGCTTTGGCTTAGTTTTTCCCTTTTCATTAGATCCAGGAAGTTATCCTGAGTCCACAGTTGATACATGGTTATGATAATCAAATCGGATGTTTCCTTGGTTTTGTTTTTGTGTGCGTAAATAGGAAGGTGGTGTGTTTTGTCATATGAAGCAGACATCTGTATAAATGGTACATAGTAAATGGACTCGTAAGTCTTTATCTGTTGGATGATAGTGCTTCAGACTTGACTGATGTGTTTTGACAGTGGATATGCTTATGTAGAGCATTTTATTCAGCTGAAAATCCGATTAGCAGCCCAGTCATAATAAAAGTGCCTCATGTAACCACCTCCATCCGAATAAACTGTCCTATTCCCAGAGAGGTGTATTTCCATTTTAGAGGGGCAGTGTCAAATTTTGAGAATATGTCTGACAGATGCTTCCTTCTTTTGAAATATATTTACTCTTTCTACACATACTCCCCCGCCTTTTATACGGGAGGTCCATTTTTGCACGTCACGATTAGTGGGGATGGACATATACTTAAATGGTGCATGGAGGGTTGAGGCCGAATGCCCTTCTTGGTGCCCCACAGTGGGGTCAAAAATGTGACATCTGGCTCGTCAGCTCCAGACGTGTGCGTTCTACTGTTGAGCTACTATAGCCCCATGTATCATAATCCTAACCCTAAAACTGTCTCTGGCACAGGGCTAAAGGAGCTGTGAGCATTAGTCTGATGTTGACTGGTCTTAAAGAAAAGCCTGTCCTAATGTCATCAGCGACCACAGCCATGATGGAAGAGTCAAACATTATGGAGGGTGGCAGGGAAGGTGAGTGGAGCACAGTGATACCAGTACAGATGTGTTTCTTACACACTCACCATTTTACTTACCAAGGTGTCAGTCAACACACACACATACACACACACACACACATACACACACAAACACGCACACGACTGGTGGTATCCTATGTGTTGAGATTGACCAACTACCTAAGCTCAGGATGGGGGAAAAATCCGATCAATCTGAATTGAATTCAGTTGATAAGAATTGAAATTGAACTGAGTTGAAAGTGAGTGAATTGAATGTTAAAAGTCAATGTTCACAATATGGGATAGAAAATGGGTACATTAGGTGCAGTAGTACAAAAGGACAGCAAGATAACAGATGGTGATTTATCAGTGAGTGAATGGTTTTCTTCTACAATCCTGACAATAATCTCAATGAGAAAATGTGACACTATAAGAGACAGATGACATCATGAAGGCAGGGGTCAACCTAAGCAACAGATAATAAATCAAAGTTGGTATTAGTGTGTGGACCCCTGCTACTGCCTTTTAAGATTGTTTTCTATAAACATAAAAAAAGACCTGCTCAACCCGTGTCTTAGCCCTAAAAACACTCAATTTGAAATTAGATCACTTTAGATTTTATTATTGTTTTATGTCCATTTTAGATCTTTTAAGATGAACTGAATGAAATAGGCAATATTTGATACCCACACATACATACACACAACAAAACTACAAACACCACAGGCATCATATATATATTTCACTTTTAACATTCTTTCAATCATCCTCCTTCACCCCTGTAACCATTTTGTGGTCATGACCCTGCAGTGGAAACCAGTTCCTCGGGGACAGTTGTCAGCGGATGGATCCATAGACACTTGACCCCGTCATTCGTTTCCTGTAGCAAAGGAACAGCTCAATTTCCAGGAGGCCAGTTTGGCTACTCCCTGAGAGGTTAACCTGTGGAGGGCTAGCATAGCCCCATGGGCTTTAAAAGATATAAATCAATTAACCACTCCAGGAGACTACAGAGGACAGGGTGATCTGGTAGAGACATAAACAGGCCAGGAAGACTCATGGCTTGCTCAGACTCGCCACTAATTCATGTCCCAGGTGAAAAAGGTCTCCAATGCTTCCAAAGGAACAAATATTTTGAGTTCAAGTTAATATGTATTTTCGACAATGGCCGAAGAGCCCTTGGGGCGGCATAGTTGAGTGGGTAGAGCGGTTGCCTGGCAATCAGAAGGTTGCAGGATCGATCCCTGGTCCTGCATAAAGCATGTCGGGGTGTCCTTGAGCAAGACACTGAACCCCTTTCTGCTCCCCGAGCGCCATATGTTGGCAGCTCACTGCTCCTATACAATAGGTTGGTTCAAAAATGCAGAAAAATACAAATTTCCCCTTGTTGGACTGATAAGGGAATCCTTTCTTTCTTTCTTACACTTGTATAAGATGTAGGTACCACTAACAACACATCTCATGTTGTGTAGTTTATTCCCGTTGGATCCAGCAACACAGAAATATGAAAAGGGAAGCCATTTTGGGGCATTGGGGTGGCATAGCTCAGTAGGTAGAGTGGTCTACTGGCAATCGGAAGGTTAAATGATCGATCCCCGGTCCTGCATACAGCATGTTGAGGTGTCCTTGAACAAGACACTTAACCCCTAACTGCTCCCTGAGCACCATATGGTGGCAGCTCACTGTTCCTTTATAATAGGATGGGTTAAAATGCAGAGAAATACAAATTTCCCCTTGTGGGACTGATAAGGGAATCATTATTAGAATTAGAATTATTATTGTTTGGTTTTTGTATTCCTATAATTAAATGGGACTATGATTTACAGCACTTGCTTCAGGAGCTGTCGAGCCAGAAGCTGTAGGTTCAAACCCACCACGGGGTATCAGGGATCACATCTGGCCTTAATCCCCCCCAAAGCTCCCTCAAAGTCTGTGTCTACTCCCACGATGTACGGACAGATCCTGGCGTGTGCAATGGGTCTCTGATTCCTACAAAGAAATGGGTTTTCTGCATTTAACCCATTCTATTGTATAGGAGCGGTGGGCAGTGCAGTGTCTAGGGAGCCGTTAGTCAAGTCAGTTTTATTTGCATAGGCCATTATTATAAATTCCCCTCTGTGGGCTTAGGAGTCAAAGGGTTGGGAGTTTGGTGTCTTGCTCGAGGACACTTCGACACACTTTCTGAAGGAGCTGGGCTCAAACCAGCAACCTTCCAATGATGAGCATTTCATCTACTGATCATTGAAAGACAGTTTATGTAAGCATATGCTTAATTACATGTTACCCATGGCCAGAGAGTCAATTGACAAAATCAAAGCAAAAAAAACTACAAAAAATATTTAAAAAACTCCACGGCACTCGTCTGGCAAAAAAGCTCGATAGCTTTTGTTCAGATAGTACATGAGGAAATTCTTGCATTTTACAATGTAGCGGGGTTATCACCCACACATAGAAGCACAGACAGCCTTCTGCAGTGTGTGACCCTCAGCACCCAGGTTCCTCTTTACCTGGGATGAGATAATCACAAACAGTGTATGACCACGAGATGGCGCTACAAAATCCAGAGTCAGAAGTCAGAAAAATAATGAGAACAAAATGTAAAAAATGATGTAAAGACAGCAAAACCAAAAATAATAACTACATATACCAACCACACGAATCAGAAAAATGATAAAAAGTAGTGAAATCAGTTTTTTTTTATTTAGTCTCGGGTCCTGGAATATCTAAAACATCTAACTAATATCTAAAATATCAATCTCATTCTAATTACGATCAATCACCACCCTGCATGTATCTTTTGGACGATTTCTAGATCTTCAAACATGAGGCTGACTGGACTTCTGTCATGTACAAAGTGGCTAGCCATCGGTAGGCCTAGGCTCGACAAGGATTGTCCCAGATGGTCTGAAATTATGTCCCCGTTTTTCAGAAATCTGGAGAGAAAAACGTTTGAATGATTTTTTAGTCCTGGATTGATAGCCGAGGCGCAAGGCAGGGATACTAGTTAGTCTTTAAGTAGCGCTATGAAACATTTTTACTGTTTGAAAAAGGAGAGAGCCGTGTGGGCTTCCCGACCTTTTCTAATTCTGAAATAACAGCACATTATTTCCAGACTTTCATTTTGGCTGTGATTCAATGTGATTTTTCTTTAACATTTATTCGTACAATGTTGTAAAGAGTATTTCCATGGTCAGTGGTTTCAACTATGAAAATTATGCTGAGCCTAGCCATTGAGTGGCTAATTCAAATTAGCATTTCTGATCATGGAGGTCACCATCTAGCCTGTGATAAAGCAACCGCAGGTTAAAGATGAACAATACACAACTAACGTAGTTTTGCAGTACATAAATGTTTAGGGACCATACGACTTATTATTTTATAAGTCACCCAATTGTTTACGTCCCTTTATAGGTCCGATTTACATGACACTTGAGAAGCTGTGTCCAGATGAACTGTTTCAACTTTATTTTATTTGTTTTGCTATACCATTCAATGGTGAAAGAGGCCAAGTTTTTTATTATTATTGTTGTTGTTGATGGGGAGATGGCTTGGCCCTGACCCGTCCTGTAACATGGGGCCCCTCCTGAGACTGATTTTAGGAGAGGAAATAGAATAGAACAGGGTCACTGTTAATGAGATTCCAGTTTGAGTGCACTATCTTTTTATGATTTGCCAGAGAGCTGTGTCCTGCAACAAAGTAAGCCTTCACCTGCCCTATGGATTTTCTATTTTTCTTTAAAAAGTTCAAATCCAGCTGTAGACTATTTTATTTATTTTGTCGCTAGCATCCTGGAAAGTTTTTGCTTTATGGACTCCCTTTGCGAATCGGTCTGACAAGATTACAGCCTGCTTTTCAAGCTCCTGATCTCTGTCACAATTTACGAGGGAGACACTGGAATTGGTTAAAAGGTATGTTGTCCTCAAGCCAACTGGGATGGAAAGTATCTGCTTTCAGCACAGTATTTATATCTGTTGGCTCCCGATGAATTGTAGTGTGAAGCTGGCCATCCTCACCCGTACAGGGAGTCACATCTGGGAAACTAATATTGATTTAAGTTGACTCGACACAGAATCTTGTGTTTCTGTTGTTAGTGCTCACACTGTCCACTTTCCTCTTCAGAACCAATCCAAACCAATGAGATGTCACCAATGTACTGGCCTCACTGTAGTATTTATAATAGATTAAGAGGGGAGCGAAGAGAAACCTTATTTGAAATATTTCCGACAGCCATCCCTCCGCGTTAAGTGGCAGCTTTTAGTTTATCCTGTGACAAATACAGTAGGGCTCCAACACATTGCAAAAAAATATGATCGAACGTTAGAGAGAAAAGATATGTGTTTCAGTGGATGGATGGATGGATGGATGGATGGATGGATGGATGGATGGATGGATGGATGGATGGATGGATGGATGGATGGATGGATGGATGGATGGATAGATAGATAGATAGATAGATAGATAGATAGATAGATAGATAGATAGATAGATAGATAGATAGATA
>OMLC01036713.1:0-18659 GCA_900302585.1 Regalecus glesne
GGTGGCATTCTAAGCCAAGTGTATGAACTGCATCAGTCAAAGCTTGTTTTGAATGTTGATAAAATTGTTACATCTGTTAAGATGCTATTTGGACTTTTCCGTCTTTTTTATCTGCTTCTTTACTTGGAGTACTTGTAAATTTCTGTGTCTGGGTGTCTTTGGTGGTAAAAAAAAAGAGAGAAAGCCACTCTGCATAGATTCTGTATTAACCATGAGAGACGAGAATATGTCTTCTTGGGGATGGACATTTTTCATCCATTACTGTGTTGACTAATTATTATCATGAGTGCTGTGCCTGAACTCAGGTTGTTTTCATTTAGCATCTTCCAGTTGTTCTTTCCTCCCCCCTGTTGAGGTTGTAAACCAACTTCACTCCGGAAGTATGTTCTGCCCAACTCCCAAGCTGAGCTGGGTGTTCTGCTGGACTGGTTACTCTATGTAATTTGGATATTTCCTTTGGTTAGGCTTTGCACACAGTGCCAGTCATTGAACAGGTCACCCCAGACTGCACCAACCATCCATAAACACTGGAGGATTTTCTAAAGAACTCCCCCTGAGACATGTTTAGCTCTATACATACTATACATCCATATAAAAAGTGAGAAATCACCTTTTTAAATTGAATAGTTACAGGAGACATATTCAGTTAGACTGAAGATGTCTCCTGTTTGAGTGACGAAAATTTCTGAATAAACTTCTGATCTAGTTGAACCGATTCACCTTTTTTGTGATTCCCTTACCTGGATCATTGAGCATGGATCCAGACATGTTTCGCTTGTCGTGGTTTGAAATTATTGACACTCGACTTGTTTATTGTATTGTTTAAGGGCACTTGGATAGGGCATAGCTGTCATGGGGATAAAAACTGTTATCTTTTGATAATAGGATGACCACTGCCAACAATAGACTGCCCTGTGAATGGCAATCCATTGGCTTTGTTCTCCTCTGGACAGAAGACTCTGGATTCTGTCTGTTTCTGTCTCCCCTTCAAAGAGTCAATCTGGTTATGGCCTAGTGTGTACCTGAAGCACCAGAAGGGAACTGATTTTCAATAACATGCTTCCTAGTTAGACATGGTAGAAGTCATTCCACATTTAGTCTATATCCATTAGTAGTGGACCATCACCACTAGCTGCCACATTTCAGATGGGGAAAATGATAATCAAATGTTATAAATGGAAGGCTTTGGCCATGTAATCCTTTATGGCTGACCAAAGAGCAATCCCAGTTCTCTTGTGATTTCCTTCAAGTTAAAGGTTAAATATGGAGAATATTGGAGAATAATTCAACCGAGGATGGTTGTGTGAATACGTCACTCTTTCCTGCAGTTGAAAGTGAAACTTTGTGTTGAATCTGCAGACACAACTTCAGTATTGGGAACATTTGTATTACTTTCATCAGTTCAGTGACAGCAACAAAATCAGTAGTGGCTGATATACTGTCTACTCAATTCAAAAGAGCCAAATATTGGATCTTGTATTTTTGGCCATCCATTATGAGGCCTCATACAGAAGTAGTCATATAGCAGTGCGTGACCATGATTGCATGCAGTCTGACTATATGGCAGTCGTGATTGTGTCTAAAAGAAGGAATTTTGCCAACCCCTGCTCTATGTGTTTATTTTTCAGCCCACACCACCATTGTGGTTGCACTCACAGTATTTTGGTAGCTTTGTTTAACCTCATTGGGGAGCCTAATACACAGGGTAGATGTGTGGATACTTATGCATGAGCATGTAGAGTTTTGGGTAAGTATGTGTAAATTTAAGCAGTACTGTAATAATGTTAATTATTCTGATAATGCAGTGAGGTAACACTACTTTTTAAGTGTATGACAACAGTATTGTACATTTTTGAATTGATTTCGGTCTTGTTAGCTTGGTGTGTTCTTTTGAGGATTTATTGCTTTCTCTGGAAAAATCAGAAATTGAGATTGAGTCATTGTATTGTCATTGTAGGCGTACAATGAAATCATATTTTGTAACTCAAACACCAGTGGCAATAGAAAAATAACATCAATAATAGAGACTAGAGAATTATAGTAAATAACCAAGATGAATACAATGATGTAGTGTTCTCTACCTACACAGATAAGGAATTTTGATTGTGCAAGTAAACAGTGACAGTACAGACAGTGCAGTATAAAAATGTATCGTACAAGAAATTAGAAGTAGTGTCTTCTATCTGTATAAAATGGTGATATGATATACATGATATAACAGGCGATCGATAATATCATGATATACATGATATAACGGGCGGCAAAGCTCAGTGGGTAGATCGCCGCCTGGTAATCGTAAGGTTGCAGGATTGATCCCCGGTCCTTCCTGTGGAGGTGTCCTTGAGCAAGACACTTAACCCCTAACTGCTCCCCAAGGGCCATATGTTGGCAGCTCACTACTCCTATAGAATAGGTTGGGTCAAAAATGCAGAGAAATCCAAATTTCCTCTTGTGGGGCTGATAAGGGAATCATTATTATTATTAATACACAAAATGTGCTTAGCAGGACAAAGACCTCAGTCCCAAATAGAAACAGGAGGTTTTGGGATGATGTAAGCTACAGCTCAGGAGATGAAGCTGTTCTTCAATCTATTAGTTTGGGCTTCAATGGCCCTATATCTCTTACCTGATAGCAAACGGACAAACAGACTGTGACCTGGGTGGGATAGATCCCCACTTTTTTTGCTAGCCGTGTTGTGTAGATGGTCCTCATACAATGTATCGAGGCTTGGGAGCACAGTTCTCAAAATCTTCTGTGCCATTTTTACCACCTAGACCATGTCATTCCAGCTTTTGGCAATGCAGCTAGCATAACACAACGAGAGCAGTAGCTGAGGATACTCTCTCTGTGTGCAAATAGGCACTTTATCCATCCTCAACCGCTTATCCAAAATCAGGTCGTGGGGGAACTGGAGCCTATCTCCGTTCTCATTGGGTGAAAGGCAGGGTACACCCTGTATAGGTCAAAAGTCTATCACAGGGCAGAACAGTCAAGGAAACAGTGTCTTGCTCAAGGACATCTTGATACGTTTCTCTGCAAGACCGGGGGTCGAACCGGCAACCTTCTGATAGCCAGGCAACCGCTCTACCCACTGATCCATGCCGCCCCTAAACACTTTATTGATTGCTAATAATAATACGTCTCTAAATTGCTTTGGAAAGACAGTCTACAAGGAGGAATACATGAGTTAGTTGGGAAGGGAGAGCATAATTGGTTTTAGTTTTGGTACTCAGTTAATACTAGGGAAACTACCTCAACTACATCATAGCACATAACAGACATTGCTCCCACCTCCATCACCAGGCGCTCTGAGCAGTCTACTTCTATCCGTTTCACTGCAGCTTTCTGTGAAACAGACCAGTAGCACCTGTACACGACTTGCAGGGGCCGATACCAACCAGACAGCTGTCCAAACAACCATCCAGTCACTACAGCTGAGTCTGAGTAGGAAGATAATGGAAAACTGAGCAAACATGCACCATTTTTTGACTGAGAAGGAAAAATCACACAGCGGTGCAACAATAGCTCTTTATGTAAATGTATCAATTTGATACCCTACTGCAGTCCTTCTCAAATAGTGGGGCGGGGTGCAATGCCAGGGGGGCGCGTGTGACCCCAGGAAACATCCTTTTTTTGGCCGTACTAGAATAAGTGTAATTGCACATTGACTACAGTAGTTGGCAGTAGTGCTCTCATTGTCAGAGTGCGTGCAGGGAGTATTAGCTCTATGGTGTAGGGTTGTTGTTTTTTTGCACCGAGCAGGCGATATGAAGTGCAGTAAACAATCCCTCAAGAGACAACATTATCATTTTTTTAACAGGGATGACAAGAAACGCGGAGAGAGACGAAGATAATGAGACAAACGAAATTCCCCCGAAAGCTAAGACGAGGAAATATGACGAAGCGTTTGTAGCGCTTGGCTTCTCTGTGATTACAGTGGGGGACGAGGAAAGACCGGTGTGTTTACTGTCTAAAAATCCTGTCAGTGGACAGCATGAAGCCAAATAAATTAAGGCGCCACTTAAAGACATTACACCCCAATCACGCTGATAAGCCGCTGGAGTTTGTTCAGCGAAAACGTGCCGAATATTACACTAACCCTGCAAAACGTGCACATTGTAGCCATTAATCCTGACTTCCTCATTTTGATAAAAAAGAAAGAAAAAATCAGCGCAAATTGCTTTGATTTTTGTTCTGTAGATTAAAGTGTTTTATATATTGTGCTCCCGAGTTAATGTTGCTGAACTGAATTTGAATTTGTTATTATTTATTGATTTTTTCAGTATCAAATGGTGCAATAAATCGGTCAAAACTGTTTACAGTTTAAACAAGGATTTATTTATTTTTAATTTCAGGCAAATTGATGCACTTAAAATCTGTTCTGTTACAGACTAAAAGCAATGTTAATAAAGTTATTCTTTGTTGTAAGTTGAACTATATTTATTTATTTTTGTTTTCATTAATGTTAATGAGGATATAATTCTATGCAGCGGTGTACTTATACCAATTTTATTGACAAATTATATTATTTATATTCGCGGCGGCGAGTGGGGGGGGCGAATTGTTTTCTTCTTGTTAGGGGAGGCGTAACAGAAAATAATTGAGAAGCACTGCCCTAATGTAATGAAAACACCCACTGTTTCGTTTTATATGATTGCTTTCATGTCCTGGTGACAGTAGCTAGAACACTGGCATAAGCATTATTTCATGCCTGTTGACTCAGTCATCACTAATCCACATATACACTGTAACAGAGCTTAATTAATCTACTAAGAATATAGACCATGAGCTATGAATAAGATGCAAAAGTCTAAGATCTCAGCTTACATGAGATCATGTAAGCTCTATTGTTACACTTTTGTATTGGTCTCTTAACCCATAAACTGTTAACAGTACCAAGGAAATGGTGGTGGATTTTCGCAGGTGCACGCACTCCACTATGACACCGGTGAACGTCCAGGGGATGGACATTGAAATGGTGAGGTCCTACAAGTACCTGGGTGTTCACCTGAACAATAAACAGAACTGGACCGATCACTCAACAGCACTATATAAGAAGGGCCAGAGCAGACTCTATCTGCTGAGGAGACTGCAGTCTTTTGGAGTGCAGGGGTCACTCCTCAAGACATTTTATAACATGGTGGTGGCACCGGCCATCTTCTATGGAGTGGTCTGCTGGGGCAGCAGCATCTCAGCTGCAGAGAGGAAGAGACTTGATAAACTGGTCTAGAGGAATAGCTCAGTCGTGGGAGGCCCCCTCAACACTGTGGAGGTAGTGGGACAAGGGAGGATGATGGCTAAGCTGTCATCTATGATGGGCAATAGTTCTCATCCCATGCAGGACTACATTCCTAGGCTAGAGAGCTCCTCCAGTGATAGGTTACTGCATCCAAGGTGTTTGAACGACCTTTTCCACAGGTCTTTTCTTCCCACAGTTGTCAGGCTCTATAATCAGCACTGCTCCCCCAATCAAACAACCCCAAAACATGTACAGCAACAACTACAATATACTAGATAATTAACAACGAGTGCAATCTGTATATATCTGCTGTCCATACTGTATATAATGTACATATTTCTCCCCTATTGAATATGTCTATACTATGTGATGTCTCTCTTACTGTGCTTTACAGATGTTGCTGTAACACAGCAATTTCCACCTGGGGGACTAATAAAGGAATATCTTGTCTTATCTTAAAGGATTTTGAAAGAACTTAACTGGAGTGTCACTGTGCAGCTCCTCTGGCCATGTCATTGCCACATGTGAGAGCCATTCTATGTGACTGAACACATTCTAAGAGTTGATGTGTTCCTATTGCTCCACTTTATTTCCCGTCCATACATGAAACATGCAAAGCTGTCTCCTTACTTAGCTTTTGGTTTCAAACCTTCCCGTGTTCAAAGTCTCTATGTTGTCTTGACACGTCCAATGATCTGTGGTGCTAATCGCTTGTTGGGAAACAAAAGAAGCACTCTGGGTGCAAACTACCATATGAGCACATATCATACTTTCAGACGCACACATAGATACATAAACACACACACAAATATGCATTCAAGGAGGAAAGAGTGAAATGGAAGGAGACTTATATGACTCCCACACATAAAAGAGAAATACCGTGGGCCTCCGGTGGCGTAGGGGGTTAAGGCTGTTCTGCGTCATACAGTTTGATGTTCGAATCCCAGCTGCACGGTTTCCAACCATGGTCGGAGGTCCAGGGAAAGTGGGTCATAATTGGCAAAACCTCACATGGGTATAAGGTTTAGGTTGGATAAAGAATTCCTGGTTCGCTAGTGTCCCCCACTGGATTTTCCTGGCCTCTCGGTGAAGTGAGGGAAAAGAACTCTGCTTCAATCTCCTCCGACGGACAGGCACTGTGTCGAATGTTTTCTGTACTATTGATTTGATTGGCTTGAGTCACATAGTCACGTGAGCACGTCATTTAGTTTGTTGGCCGGCGACGTTCAAACTGTTATGATGTACTAGCCGTGCAATGTTGAAATAAACTGCTTAAAGAAAGCCTCCGTCTGAACAATTTTACATGGTGTCCGAACTAAAATGATTCCGTCGTACTACATGTTGCCTAGTTAGTGGAACATTTCCTGGAGTTGAATATTTGATGGTGATTGAGAGTGTTCGGTGAGCGCGAAAGGGGAAGACATGGCGGATGGATACGGCGTCCAGACCCGCTGGTGTTCGATGACAAAATCTCGGATAGCTGGCCATCATTCGAATAGGAATACAACATCTTCATAGCTGGAGCCCAAAGTGTCAAGCCAGATCGAACAAAAGTCTACATCCTCCTCAATCTCGCGGGAAGTGAGGCTATCGAGAGTGAACGCACTTTTACCTATGCTGAGTCGCCGCGAAACGATGGCGGCGTGGTCCACGCAGCTGAATCGCGGGAGGATCCAGAGTGCTTGAAACAAACGTTCAGGGACATTTGCAACCCCAAACCAACATCACGATGGAGAGACATTCTTGCAATACAATGAACTGAAAACCTGGTGAGACCGTAGTCATATCTACGTTCTCTTACATACACAGCAAGAATGTGTGATTTTGGAGCACTGCATGGTGAACTAATTAGAGACAGCACAAAAAGAGGTGAATCTGTTCAGCTGGATCAGAAGTTTATTGAGAGCTGGATCAGAAGTTTAATGAGAAACGTTTCTCAATAAACTTCTGATCCAGCTGAACAGATTCACCTCTTTTTGTGATTTCCCTACCTGGATTATTGAGCATGCATCAAGACATAATTAGAGACAGTATACTCTTTGGCATCAGCTCTGACAGCCTGAGAAAGATACTCACAAAAAGATGTGAAACGGTTCAACTGAATCAGAAGTTTATTCAGAAATGTTTCGTCACTCTAACAGGTGACATCTTCAGTCTGAGCTGACTGCAAGCATCCCCCTTTTAAACAGTATGTTCTGTTTATGAGTACACAATAAGTCACTTAGAAATACCGTCCCCTCTCTAGCTTTTACTGTACTGTTTGTCATTCTTATATTTTTCTTTCTCTCTGTCTGTGTTCTATTTGTCAGAAGATAAGCAGGAAAAAAAACACAGTCGATGAGAAATTAAGACCGTTGCCAAGCATTTTACTTCTGGAAACGCGTTCTTCAAGGGCTTTTGAAAGTAGACAGTATATTTTACCATGTACACAATTTAAATCCTGTGTGTGTGTGTGTGTGTGTGTGTCCAGGCAGGGAAAGGGGAGTCCCATGTTTTCAAGGAAAAGACATTCAAGAAGAAGCGTCAGTGCAGCGTGTGCCATCAGAGTGTGGACAACGTAGGGTCCTTCTGTAGAGGTAAGCTCACCCCAGCCATTTGCCTACCTACCTCATCCCATTGCCCCTCTCTTTGAATGCTGAACACAGAGTAATTCAACATGACAGTAATTTCTCTCTCTCTTTATTTCCTTTCCCTGTCTCTATCCCCCCTCACTATTCCTCCTCTTGCTTTTCTGTTCATAGTTTGCAAGACAGCCACTCACAGGAAATGTGAGGCCAAGGTAAGGATAGATGAATATTACCTAAACATGCTGCTCTCCAATTGTGAATGACAATTCAAAGGAAAAATAATTTCCATATCCAAAAATATCCATAAATCAAAATTGAGCAAATGCAGCACTCACAAACATAACATAACTTTGGTTGTGGCTTCATATCAGTAGTTTGTGTGTTTGACTCACATGCAATAAGACAGACTCTAAGTGTGAACCTCGCATCTTTTATTGATGTTGAATCTGTTGCCAAGAAACAAAATCGGGCTGATGTGGTGGTCCAATCTGCCCATAGCAGGATTTCAGAGCTCCAGTGATTGACAGCCTGTGTAGTCAGTCAGGATGTTGCCACTTGAATCCAGTGGAGAGAGAACAACAATGAACTTAAGATAAAATTCAAGTCATGCCGTCATCCTAAAGTATAGCTTCACAAGACTGCCTGAGGACCTGATTGAGAAACAATGGTCTAAAGTATACAGACAACATCAGTATTAATAATATAGTCTTAAGGAAGGATTAGGATTTTTTTCACCTGATTTAATTAGAGTGTTAATTTTTATGAAGTGGATCTCAATATGTAGATTTTATTCCTTTTTGCCTTTAATTGATATCATAGCACAGTATGCCTGTTTGATGTAAATACAATACAAGTTTGAGAATAATAGTTCCTTCCACTGGAATCAGAGGAATCAGGGTGGCTCTTGTCTTGTTCACAGATATGGATAGGATTTTCCTTGATAATGACAATAATCTATGGAGACTGGTAGTAGAACTTCTAAACTTGATGAAACTTTCTGTTATCAAATTCAATATGGAGTTTCCAAAATGTCTCAGTGTTTGTAAATGGAAGTGAGCAAGTTTTCCACTTAAAACTGTGTGGATGATAATACTAGAGAGACATGTTAATAGATGCATGACAGTAATACTGGGGCTGTGCAAAGGTCTCGATTTCTGGGCTGATGTGAGGGTTGCTCTGTTGCATTCCTGTGAGAGCAGTGAGCTCAGAGCCATGTCCAAAGCCCACACTGCGGCCTCTGTGAAAGGCTTATTGATGGAGGGACGGACGAATGAATAGATGGAGGGATACAGTGATGGAGGAGAGAATGTCAACCATAGCTGAAGGCTTGAAGTGAGGGGGGGAGTGAGGCTGATGTAGGGGACTTGGCAGACTGCAAGTGTAGGGGCGGTTGACAAGTGTCATTGACAAAGATGAAGGAAGGTATGTGAAAGTCAAGCCCTATTCCTCTACCATCCATGATCTCCTTCTTGCTCCTGCTGTTTATTTTTATTTATTCATTCAATTATTTTCACTTATCAGTCCCACAAGGGGAAATTTGCGATTCTCCGCATTTGAGCAATCCGATTGTATAGGAGCAGTGAGCAGCCACTATGTGGCACCCAGGGAGCTGTTAATGATTCAGTGTCTTGCTCAAGGCCACCTCGGCATGCTTTTTGTTGGACCAAGGATTGAACCTGCAACCTTCCGATCACCAGACAATCCCACTACCCACTGAGCTATACCGCCCCTTTTACTTTTTATCTTGGGGGGGACATGAAGACAAATTTGGAATTAAAGGGATGGCTTTAACTGAGGGGAAACCAATAAAAAGATCACATGGGGCAGGAGACTTTTTAGAAACAATGTATGAGATGGTTTCTGCTTTCAAGCTCTTGATGGATAGTTGCTTATATATTTAATACGTTTGGTTGATTCTGGGCCTGCTTTTCTTTCTACCTGGATATGAATGAGCCTGATGCATGCAGCTGCATGATCATTAGAATGACCAAAGTTTGCTTATTTGTCTGAAGAGACGTTGTGCAAATGTACCATGGAAAAATCTCTTCTCTTAGTTTTGTGTTAGATCAATCCTCTTTGTTTGCCAAATTAAAATGGTGGAAACATCAGTTTCAATTGACCCCTTGGTGAAACAGATATCTAAAGATAATTGCTCATCAACTATAGATAAAACAAGTAAAACTCATGTAAACATGCTGCAATGCAAACCAACTATAGCTGTAAAAATTAGCCAAAATATTAAAACCACCTGCCTAATATTGTGTAGGTCTCCTTTGTGCCCCTGGTCCTGTATGTTGTAAAGTGGGGCCTCTATGGAAAGGAGTTGTTTTTCCCACACATCTCACAGATGCTCAGTCAATTAAGAGCTGGGAAATGTGGAGGCCAGGGGAACCCTTTGAGCTCTTGTCATCTTCCTCAAATCATTCCCGAACAATTTATGCAATGTTACAGAACACATAATCCTGCTGAAAGAGGCCCATACCATCAGGGAATACATTTGCTATGAAGGGGTGTACTTGGTCTGCAGTGATTTTAGGTAGGCTTTACATGTGAAAGTAAAATGCACATGAATGCCAGGACCCAAGGTTGCAGAACATTGTCCAGAGCATCACACTGCCTCCAGTGGGAAGAAGGCAAGTGCCTTCTTCCCATAATACATCCTGGTATTATGGGCATCTCTACCCCAGTTAAATAGGTAAAAAGAGGCTGACATGGACCGGTGGATAGAGTGGTTTTCTGGCAATCTTAAGGTTACAGTTTAGATCCCCAGTCCTGCAGAAGGGGGGATGTCAAGGTGTCCCTGAGCAAGACGCTGAACCCCTAACTGTTCCCTGAGTGCCACATGCCTGTTGCTCAATGCTTCTATACAATGGGATGGGTTAAATGCAGAGAACCAATTCCACTGGCCTGTTTCGTGTGACAATAAATAATGCACACACGCTAGGCTGTCCATATGTAAAAGAAAATGGGATTCATCAGACCAGGCCACCTTCTTCTATTGCTCCATGGTCTAGTTCTGATGCTCACATGCCCATTATAGGCACTTTTGGGGGCGGCATAGCTCAGTGGGTAGAGCGGTTGTCTAGCAATCGGAAGGTTGCAGGCTCGATCCCCGGTCCTGCATACAGCATGTCGAGGTGTCCTTGAGCAAGACACTTAACCCTTAACTGCTCCCCGAGCGCCATATGTTGGCAGCTCACTGCTCCTATACAATAGGTTGGGTCAAAAATGCAGAGAAATCCAAATTTCCTCTTGTGGGACTGATAAGGGAATCCTTCCTTCTTCTTCTTCTTTTGGTGGCAGACAGGAATTATCATGGGCACTCCGATTGATCTGGAAACCCCCATGCACAGCAAGCTGCAATGCACTGTGTCTTCTGACACCTATCTATCATAGTCAGCATTAGCTTTTTTTAGCAATTTGAGCTACAGTATCTCATCTGTGGGATTGGACCAGATGGGTTAACATTTAGTCCCCACACACATCATTAAGACTTGGACACCCATGACTTAGTCACTGGTTTCCTTCCTTGGACCATTTTTTTAGGTACTGACCACTGCATGGCAAGAAACCCCCACAAGACCTGCCATTTAAGAGATGCTCTGACCCAGTAGTCTACTCATCACAATTTGGCACTTGTCCAAATTACTCAGATACTTTTGGTAGTTTGGTTGTTGTTTTTTGTCCTTCATATTGATTTGGTTTATCTTTTTTTGTTGATTAGCACAGCCTAAGCTCAGGGTGGGTCGGAGGGGAGGATGTGAGTGTAGTTTATAATATTGTCCTTCTTTTTTGATATTTTTTGTTTTGATGTTATTTCTTGTATAAGACTGTATTGTCAATCTAAATAGCATATGTATATTTTACATGCATATTGTAATTACTGACTATTTTTGCATGGATTTTGTAACCATAAAAATTAAAATAAACCATGGGGAAAAATTACTCAGATCCCTTACACATGCCCATTTTTCCAGCTTTCAACAAATCAACTTATGAACTGATGAATAATTTACTGCCAAATATATCCAACCCCCTTACAGGTGGCATTGTGATGAAATAATCACTGTTTTTCACTTACCTCTCCGTGATTTTAACGTTTTGGCCGTTAGATGTATATTAAAAAAGTTCAAATTACAAAGGACCACGTATCCTTTTAGCTCAATTTCCACTGCTTCATTGTTTTTAAAGTACAGGTAAATACATCTCTCAAATGTTATTATAAATAAAGATCCCAAGATAGGGAATATATTCAGTAACTTTTAATGCCGAAGTTTCATTTAATGACAGCAAAATCCTGTGTGCTCTAGGAGTGGTAAAACTGGGTAAAACTCATCCAGTCATATTAACATATATAACAAAGTACATTTCACAGAGAACTGATTATTTTGTTGTTTGGTAACTTTACTGTAAATGTCTGATGTAGGCCCGTTCAAATGTTTAACTTGACCAGTGATATCCATCAGCTCTAGCCAGGAAGGAAGGAGCCTGATAAGAGAGGGTGGGGGAGTCTCCCTATCTCAGTGGTGATCTAACCTCGTAAGAAAATGAGAATTTTAGCTTGGAAAGGGGAGGCATCCTCCTGTTGGCAATATAAATTTAAAAAAAAACATGTAAATGTCTAATTTGGTAAAGAGAAAGTGCTGCTGCTCCAGTCCAGAATACCTGACTTATAATAGACTAGATTAGGAGAGAAAGAGATAAAGTGGGAAAGAAATATGGATAGCGTGCTAATGCTCATGACTTTGCCTTTAGTTGTGTGTAACAGATGTTGCTACCTGTGATACACAGTGTATATTAGTTTGTGTGCTTAGATGTACTAGCTTCACATTTGGAAGTCATTACCTGTAACCCTGTGTGCCTGAGTGGCATATTCCATCTCTGCATTCCCATGAGCACACTGACTGTTGTATGAGTGTGTATGTGCTAGTCCTCCCCCCGCCCCCTCCCCCTGACAAACCCTCACATACAAATACCTAGAGGATTGCTCTTTATCACCCCTCCACCATCCTGCTCTGAGCAGGACATCATCAACACAGTAATGTTGCCATAAGCATGGTGATAAATCATCTTTTTTACAACTCTGTCCCATTTCCTGTTAATGGGTCTTCTCCTGTTTCCTGGAAAACCCCCTTGTTTTCTTGAACTTCCTTCAGTTCAACTTTCATCAGTTTTTGCCATTAAGAAACAACTGTTTTAATAGTGTGACATCTATTTTTCTATCTTTACTGCTCCCTGTTCCCCTCTGTATCTTTTGTGCTAGTTTATTTTGTAATTTCATCTCTCTCTCTCTCCTCTCTCTCTCTCTCTCTCTCTCTCCAGCTCTCTCTGTCTTTGTTTCTTTTTTTGCCTGCCTTCTTTTTTTCACCTACAGGGTCAATAGCATCCAGCTAGCCAATCAGGGATTAATAATGAACAGAAACACATACATGAACCCATATAGGACTAGGGGTTTTATTCGAGTATGTTGTTGTGTGAAAGAACAGATCTTTCCTATCTTTAATACAAAATGGAACATGTGTTCCTCAGGGATTGGGGGTGGATGACCTAGGTCCAGGGGCAGAGACACTTAGAGGAGGATTTAAAAATAGAGATCGAAAGCTGGAGAGAGTGGGTGGGGGTTGAGAATGTTTGAATGTTGTTCATAATGACTTGACTGCCCTGTCTGTCAAATGATATGAGGGGAGGCATTTCCGCAGATATGGGTGGAAACCCCAAGGCACAGACCAGTTGGCTCAACCACCAAGTATCTGCTGGGGACATAGGCTGAGTCAAATAAGAGTACGAGACCGCCACTGATATCAAATCCCTAGACTCCAGCTGACTATGAATAATTCTCTGATTGGCTAACTGATGAGTGGGCTGACGAAGGGTGGAAAATACCCTTCGTCCCCCCCAACAACCCCTTCCTTTCCCATCATCAACAAGACATGGGTTAACACTCCTGCCTGTAGTCCTGAGCAAGCCAATAGGAAAATAACTGGAGTTGGTCCCCAGGCACTGTAGTTGCTCATATACAACAGGATGGATTAAAGCCAGAGAAAATTGTATTTCACTGTGTGTGTGTATGAGGACAAATGAGTAAAGCTTTTTTCTCTTCTTTCTTCTTACTGGTAGTCAGTCCATCAAGTCTGGTGATGACATTGCCACTTGTCCCGTTGTCAGGGGCAGCATAGCTCAGTGGGTAGAGTGGTTGTCTGCCAATCGGAAGGTTGCAGGTTTGATCCTTAGTTCTGGACAAAGCATGTTGAAGTGTCCTTGAGCAAGACTCTGAACCCCTAAGAGCTCCCCGAGCAGCATATGGTGACAGCTCACTGTTCCTATACAATAGGATGGGTTAAATGCAGAGAATTCCAAGTTTACTCTTGTGGGATTGATGTATATTAGTTTCAGTTTCAGTTTGTCTGTTAGGTGACTTGTCTAGTTTCTTACCTCTTTTGTGAGCTTAAAGGACAGAAAAATCTTGATTTCCACAGCTTTTAACCTCCAATAACTTTGATCAATAAACACGATAATGTGTTTGAATATGTTGTTACTTAACAATAATTTTGTATCTATGATTTTTGCCTGTAATCTCAAATTCTCTAAGATGTCTCTTACCTCCTCCAACTTGTATTTTGATCAAGATGGGCAGACCCTACCAGTAATAGTAATGTTTGCCAGTGGAAACTGGCTAGTTGACAAATCAGAAAAATGGCTTACCATCATAACGCTGGCTGTGCACACAATTTTTTGGGGGCATGTTGGAGGGCAAGGATTGTGTTCTACAGCAACAAGAATCTGAATCCTGTTTTTTCTTTTCTGTGGGATGCAGCTTCTGGCTCATGTGTCTGTCTATTTGTTTCACAAACATGTTAAAATAGAATTTTCCTGCCCTTTTCAAGAGGAGGATGTACTGTAGAATAGAAGTCAGTAAAGAGGAAGGACATAGGCATGGGAAGAACAGTAACATGACCATGCTGTTTTCCCTAACCTTGTTGTCAGTGCGGTTATGGTGAGCGCCCTCACCCGACCCACTGTGGTTTTACATGGGAGACACACAGCAGATGAAAGAAAGAAGGAAGCGAGTAGTCGAGGTGAAGCAGTAAAACACGCTACGACTGGACTCATTTTCTTACATTGTTTGAATTCTATTCCTCTTTGATTGAAGCCATGTTTTCCTATGGCTGTTCTACAGAAAGGAACATCTGAAGTCTTGAAGAAAAATTGAAACCTAAGTCTACCTGGTAGCAGCTAACAGAGCTGAATAATATTCAATAAAATAAAAAAATAGTTATTTTTTTGACAAATATTTAAATTATTTGACAAAATGAAAAGGGGTTACAGTTTAATGCAAAGAAGGCAACGTTATGGCAATGGTTCGGGTGGCTTTAGAGGTTAAAATAAGACAGTTGTCTTATTTTGTCTTAGAATATTCTTCTTCAAGAGTTTCCATGAAGAAGCACCCCTTGCTAGATTTCCTTTCCTATCTTGTGTTAAGATTTTTAGCATAACATGACTGATGGGCCCAATTTGCCCTACATGGTATCAATTTCCCTGGAGGTGGTCACTGAAGTAGTCAAAAAACTCAAAAGTGGCAATGCCCCAGGGATTGATAGTATTCGTCCATAAATGCTGAACGCTTTGGGTGTTGAGGGGCTGACATGGATGACACGGCTCTTCAACATTGCCTGGAATTCTGGGACAGTGCCTAAAGAGTGCCAGACAGGGGTGGTGGTCCCACTGTCCAAAAAAGGGGGACCAGAGGGTGTTTGCTAATTACAGAGGCATCATTTTACCCAGCCTACCTGGAATGGTCTACTCTAAGGTGCTGGAAAGGAGGGTCGAGCCAATAGTTAAACCACAGATCAAAGAAGAACAATGTGGATTCCGTCCTGGTCGTGGAGCAACAGACCATCTCTTTACGCTTGCAAGGATCCTTGAGGGGGCCTGGGAGTATGCCCATCCAGTCTACTTGTGTTTTGTAGATCTGGAGAAGGCTTATGACCGAGTCCCCAAGGATATATTGTGGGAGGTTCTGTAGGAGGATAAGACAAGGGGGCCACTACTCAGGGCCATCCAATCTCTCTATGCTCACAGCGAGAGTTGTGTCAGAGTTCTGGGTAGTAAGTCAGACTCTTTCCCAGTAAGGGTTGGTCTCCGCCAGGGTTGCTCCTTATCACCTATCCTGTTTGTGATTTTCATGGACAAAATCTCCAGGCGTAATCATGGAAGAGAGGGGTTGCAGTTCGGTGAATTTAGGATTAAATCACTGCTTTTTGTAGATGATGTGGTTTTGATGACATCATCAGTCTCTGACCTCCAACACTCACTGGATCGGTTCTCAGCTGAGTGTGAAGCAGCTGGAATGAGGATTAGTACCTCTAAATCTGAGACCATGGTTCTAAGCACGACACTAGAGGATTGTCCAATCCGAATAGGGAATGAATCCTTACCCCAAGTGGGAGAATCCCCAAGTATCTCGGGGTCTTGTTCTCAAGTGAGGGGAGAACGGAGCATGAGTTGGACCGGAAAATTGGAGCTGCTGGAGCGGTATTGCGCTCCCTTTACCAAACCATCGTTACCAAGAGAGAGCTGAGCCAGAAGGTAAAGCTTTCGATCCACCGGTCAATATTTGTGCCCACTCTCTCCTATGACCATTGAAGCTGGGTCATGACTGAAAGAACAAGATCAGGGATACAAGCAGCTGAGATGAGGTTTCTTAGGAGGGTGTCTGGTGTCTCCCTTAGAGATAGGGTGAGAAGCTCAGACATCATTACTTATAAGTGAGTGTCAAAAAGCACCACAGGGACATATCCACAGAAACAGAGCGACATCAATTATAAGTAAGTCCTGGTCAGATATCTGTGGATATGTAGAGGAAAGCTGGCCATTTTTTCATCTGCAATCACCGCAAAGTTCTCATGCAGCCAGTGTGAGTCACACAGTCAGAATAATTAAATCAGATATTATCGTTCTAACATTAGCAGGGATCTACTCTCTAACTGATGAGGAGTCACTGCTATATTATAGCCAGCCCTGGTAATTGCCCAGATAAGCTGGGACTGTTTGGAGTTCAAGCTATGTGTAAGCCTCTCCATGTCTGAGTGTGTTCGGGCTTCTATGTCTATGTAAAAGAGTGAACAAGTGAATGAGCCAATGCGATGTTGATGAGAATTAAAACCATAAGCGTGACAGGTAGCTTAGCCAGGCTGGGACTCTGCCAGACATCTGTGTGTGTGTGTGTGTGTGTCCGTGTGCGCGCAAGCACACGTGCGTGCATGTACGCATGAACTTGATGGGGGATAATCCTGTCTAATTGGTCAGAGTAACTGGTCTTTCTGCCCCAAACACACCCAGAAAGAGACTAAGTGGATATCTCTGTTGTCAAGACTTTATAAAATGGTCAGCCCTTGGTCTTGGACACAGCAGGTCAAAGTGACTTTGGATAGATGCATGCAGGAGTAACAGTAATTCATCTTGTGTACTTGTAATGACTTCCAGTCATGGTGGCTTTTATTTTATACCAAAGGAAGAAGTGAACTATGATGCATCTGAAGATTAATAGTTTGGAATGAACACTGATAAGGGCAAATCCATCCATGCATCCATATAGCCCTACTATGTCAACCGCTTGCCAAAAGCTGGGTTGGGGGGCCATGTCAGAGCCTATCCCAGCTCTCATTGGGCAAAAGGTGGCAAGACACCCAGGACAGGCATGGGGATTTATGCCAGATGCCCTTCCTAACACTCTGTGGTGGGTTTGAATCCACAGGCTCTGGCTCATTAGTTCCTGAAGCATGTGCTCTGCCCCTGAGCTGCCACGGCCCATACATACATGTTTAAAAGTACATTTCAGTAAATGAGTTGCCAATGGTGTCATTCAAATGGTGATATTGGTCTGTCCCTTGTCTGTAGCAGACATATTTTAGTTTTCCTATCATAAACAGGTGTGTGTTGCATTTCAGATCCCAACTAATAAAGGGTTAAGAAAAACGATAGACTCCTAACCCTAATTTTAACATAACGGCAATATAACATGTCTTTTTTATCAACATTGCCTCTTGTCTCTTCATTTATCTTACTAAATTGGTCTCAGCATCTCATATTTCTAAATGTAGAGGTTTGGGATTGAATCACATAAGAGAAAGTATGTATTTTGTGTATAAAAACAATTTAATTGTAAACTCAAAATGTACCCTTTTTGCACGTCATGATTAGTCCCCATGTTGAGGGGGTTGAGATGGACCTAGATGTAGATTTGAGGATTTAGGCCGGATGCCCATCCTGATTCCCTGCAGTGTGATCAAACCCATGATGCCTGTTTTGCATTTTATTAAGCTACTGCAGTCCCCTCATTGTCTGCTAGTGATAAAGAGCTTTTTGAGATATAAAAAGAGGAGGGGACATACTGAGTTCTGCTTTTGGAATGGACATGCCCAAATGAGTGTGTATCACAAACATCAAGAGAAGATGTAGTTAAGGGATGAGAGGTAATTGAGAACAGATCAACCACACAGAGGGACAGAGAGGAAAGGGTAAGGGTTAGATCTATAACAAGGTCACATGTTGGCTGGTTCACAAGAGATTTTTTCCGTTGTTGATCTCTTCCGATCTCCAACGAGTGATGTCCCTACAGCTCTGATTATTTACCTCTGTTTATTTATGTCCTGCTTTGTCTCTTTAGACTTTTTTTGGCTGAGAAGGAGGGAGCAGTATGTGGATGAGAGGTGTATTCTCTCTCTCTTTCTCTCTCTCTCGCTCTCTGTGCGTGTGTGCGTGTGTGCGTGTGTGCGTGTGCGTGTGTGCGTGTGTGTGTGCGTGTGTGTGTGTGTGTGTGTGTGTGTGTGTGTGTGTGTGTGTGTGTACAAAG
>OMLC01036713.1:18688-30620 GCA_900302585.1 Regalecus glesne
TACATATCCTATGTAAATTTGTGCCAATGTGACTGTGTTCCTGCAAGTATTTAGTTTTATTGGTCAGAATCTTTTATCTCAAACACCCCCCCCATTTCAATATGTAGGTACGTTCATGTGCATGCTTGTGTGTGTTTCTCGCTGAATTGGTTACTGTTAGCTTGAGCTCCATTATAGAGTGTTTGTGGCCCACTTGGTCATTACAGTTTCACCTTAGGGACCTACGTGACCTCAGTCACCTCAAGTATTATCATTCTCCCTCTCAGAGAAACAAAAGGTTGAAACAGAAACAGGCAAAAAAAGTCACAAAAGAGGTGAATCGGTTCAACTGGATCAGAAGTTTATTCAGAAAAGTTTTGTCACTCAAACAGGTGACATCTTCAGTCTGAAGAGACTGCAGGCATCCCATGTATATAGGGGAAACCAAACAGACGCTGGCCAAGAGCATGGAACAACACAGGAGAGCCAAGACGTCAGGCCAGGACTCTACAGTCTCCACCATCTGCAGGCCAGTGGGCACTCTGTCAAAGATGATGATGCTCACATCCTTGATAGGGAGGATCACTGGTTTTAAAAAAAGGGGGGGTTAAAGACCATGAACCACCATCCTGAACAAATTGGGGGTCTGAGAGTAGTTCTGCCATCATCTTACTGTGATTGATACTATTCCTCAGTCCTCTGTGAATAGTCCTCATTACCACTGAATGTCCAGTCAATGACCAGCTCTCATATGAACCCAGCCTTTATCGGTGTGGTGTCACTGTGTTGTTTATCAGGTTGGGGATGCTGCAGTCAGCTCAGACTGAAGATGTCTCCTGTTTGAGTGACAAAATGTTTCTGAATAAACTTCTGATCCAACTGAAATGATTCACCTTTTTCTGACTCCCTTACCTGAATCACTGAGAATACATCAAGACAGCCAAGAACAATAACTTTCTTTTCTTTGGGGGGCAAAAAGCGTGGGAACGAGTGAAAGACCAAGAGAGAGAAAGTAAAAGTATGGGCAGATTAATGAAAAAAAGTTTTTAAAAAAAGGAAAACACAGCTGAATGTTTTCTTAGAGGGCCTCACAAACCGAAACAGATGAAGAAAGTATAAAATGGAGGAAGCTGGGACTTTTAAGTCCAGAAGGATCCAGGTCTTTCCCACACAGACGTTATTTCTGCTTAAGCAGGGGCCTTGCATTCCCCCGTGGTCAGCGGGGTGCTTTCTGGTTTTCTTATGAAGTCCAAGCCAGGCCACCTTGTCATGGTTAGGAGGCATCAGACATGTGGGGTGTGTTTTGGTAGGATAGTTATGCGTAGATGTAAGCCAGGTAAATCTAAGGACTGCCATAAAATGTCTTTTTAAATGTCATAAAATGGTTGATATCCATATGTTTAACTCACTTAGTCATTCAAAGACATGAGTTACCACTGTATCAGTTTGTCAAAATTATTGTTGGTGTTTTTTTTAAATTTCATTGAGATTTCAAGGGGTATATACAATACCCAGAATATGGTTTGCTTTTTTAAACCCCCAACCTCAATGTAGAAACCATATGTACCATTGTTCGCCAAATGGTAAATGGACTTGTTCTTATATAGTGCGATTTTTAGCATCCTTTCATTAATGAGGGAAACTCTCCTGATCCCAGACCTGAAGGATATACTCAATTCTGGTGCATAGTATTCCCCTTGTTTTAGGAGTTCTGATGGCATTGCTGCTAGGACACTTGTTGTTCTTGAGGGCCGGCATAGCGGGCCGGCATAGCGGGCCGGCATAACTCAGTGGGTAGAGTGGTCGCTTGGGAATCGGAAGGTTACAGGATCGATCCGCGGTACTGCATACAGCATGTCGAGGTGTCCTTAAGCAAGACACTGAACCCCCTAACTGCTCACTTGATGTACGTTGCTCTGGATAAGAGTGTCTGCTAAATGCCTATAATGTAATGTAATGAGGGAGTTAATGGCTGTAAGCATAGCTCTAAAAGTTGTTGAGTTGCTAGGTTCTGGGATGGATTGACGAATTGGCAGCTCTTCCAAACGTTAAACCCATAGCGCTTTCTTCGGAGGCTAATACGTGCTATCCATTGTGGGATAGAGACTCAGACGAACATCTCAAAGTTGGGGCCTGCAGCTTCTGAACAAGTGTTGTAGAGATTGGAGAGGAACATTGGTATCATGGATCAAAAATAGATACTTAAATATTGTTGGGGTATCTGTACTTTAAATACAAGATATCCCGATCAAATGCCAGGGGGCATGACTTTCTTGCTGTTTCCAAAGCCTGGACAACTCTGTTGAGGTGTGACTAAGTGGGGGAAAATGAAGCAAAGAGGGGAAAAAAAGCTGAACATGCTAAAAGAGGGTTACGTGCCCGTGGGAGGAATGACTTCAAATTTTGAGCAGCTAAAGAAAGATACTTACATTTGTTCTATTCACATTCATTGCCAATACTTCCCATTGCCAGTTCTGAGAATGATTCAACTAAGTACAGGTATATGTAACTATAATTGAACATTTGTGGGATGTTAAAAAAAGAAGATATTCTCCATTCTCCACCCTATGCACTTTTACGTCGCTCTGGATAAGAGCGTCTGCTAATTACATTACAGGCTAAATGCCTGTAATGTAATTCTTGACTTGGTGTTGCCTGATCATTTTTAAAATTATTATTATTATCCATCCATTGTCAACCCATTCTCTGAAATTGGGTTGCGAGGGAACAGGAGCCTATCTCAGTTCTCATTAGGTAAAAGGCGGGGATATACCCTTGAAGGGTGGCCAATCCATCACAGGGCAGAGGAATTAGGTAAACAGTGTCTTGCTCAAGGACACTTGCAATTGCCAGTCGACAGCTCTACCCACTGAGCCATGCTGGCCATTTTTATTATCATTATTATTGAACTAATTAATTAGCGTATTACCTATTAGCAAATTACTTTTATTCAATATCTTTATTTAGAAAATTGAGAAAGATGGTTTATTATTAAGAAAACATACTTTTTAAAAATTAAGTATTAGATTTATATCTTGATGCATGCTCAATAATCCAGATAACGGAAATCATAAGAAAGGTGAATTGGTTCAACTGGATCAGAAGTTTTTTCAGAAATGTTTCGTCAATCAAACAGGTGACATCTTCAGTCTGAGCTGACTACAAGCATTCCCACCTTATAAACAATACATCGATACCACTCCACAATAGCCTGGGTTCATATGCAAGTTGGGTCATTAACTGCACCTTCAGTGGCAATGAGCACCATTCACAAAGGTTTGGGGAATGTTTGCAATCGCTTTTTAAGAAGATGACCGATGTATTCTCAGGCCATCACCCCTATTCAATGATGGTGTTTCCCTCTTGATGTAAATTGCCCCTTTCACCCCCCTTTCAAACCAGTGTTCCTCCCTATCAAGGATGTGAACATCCTCATCCTTGAATGACTGGCCAGTAACCTGTAGATGGGTGTATACCGCGGAGTCCTGATTCTTCTGATCCAGTTGAGCCAATTCAATTTTTTTGTGATTTCTCTTGCCTAGATTATTAAGCATGCATCAAGACATATAAGTCCTTTCCTGCTTTTTTTGTGTCTCACCTCTCGAATGACTCACCATATGCATTTTCCTTTGCCTCCGCCTCCTCTCTCTTGGCTTCATACTGCAACTCCTTGTACTCCTTTCTACTTTCTTCATCTCCATGTCTATCTCACTTCATCTTTGCCAACTTCTTCATCTGTATACTCTGATGTACTTCCACAATATATAGGGGCGGCATAGCTCAGTGGGTAGAGCGGTCATCTGGCAATCAAGAGGTTGCAGGATCGATCCTCGATCCTGCATATAGCATGTCGAGGTGTCCTTGAGCGAGACACTGAAGCCCTAACTGCTCCCCGAGTGCCATATGTTGGCAGCTCACTGCTCCTATACAATAAGTTGGGTCAAAAATGCAGAGAAATCCAAATTTCCCCTTGCGGGACTGATAAGGGAATCATCATCATCATCATTCCAAAACCAAGTCTCCTTGTCCACCTTGCTCTGTCCTGTTGACATATAATATACCTTCCTAGCTGCCCCCCTCACTATTTTTGCAGTGGGTGCTCAGTCATCTGGCAACAGTTCATGATCACTCAGTGGCTGTCTTAACATGACATAACAGTTCTACATATTTCAGTCTTTTAACTCCTCTCAGATCACGCCTTCTGCATAAGATATAATCCACCTTTTTGCATTTTTCTCCACATTTATGTCACCCTGTGTACCTCCCTCTCCTTGAAATGAATTTTCACCACAGCCATTTCCATCCTTTTTGCAAAAAAACCCACCGTCTGTCCCTCCACATTCCTCTCTTTTACACCATGCCTACCCATCACCTCTGTTCACTTTCCCAACATGTCTGCTGATTTCCGCTCCAATCACCACTCTCTCCTCCTTGGGTGGACTCACCATCACTTCGTCCAGCTCTCTCCAGAAATCTTCTTTCTCTTCCATCTTGCACCCAACTTTTGGGGCATATGTCTTAATAACATTAATTATTACACCTTCAGTCTGTTGTTCAATTCTTACAACTTTGTCTTACAATCTCTTCACCTCCAATACACCCTTGACTTACTCTTTTTTCAGGATTATCCCTACCCTATTTCTCCTTCCATTTGTACCATGATAGAAAAGTTAGAACCCACCTCCACTATTCCTGGCCTTACTCCCTTTCCACTTGGTCTCTTGTATACGCAGTATATCCACCGTCCTTCTCTCCATCATATTGGCAAACTCTCTCCCTTTACTAGTCATAGTTCCAACAATCACATTTCCGACCCTCACATCTATCCTCCTACTCTTCCTCCTCTCTCAATGTCTCAGGACACGCCTTCCTCCACGCCTTCTCCTTCAGCCAACAGTAGCATAATTTCTTCTGGTACCCTGCTGGCTAATGACACCAGTGGCAGTCGTTGGTAACCTGGGCCTCAACCAATCTAGTATGGAACATTATACTGTTTTAAAATGTAAATACATAGTGCTAGAAGTTACTCTATACAGGGCAGGGCTGCCAAATTGAGTGCTGAGATAAATTGTTATAGCTTTCATTCCCTATTTTGTCAAATTGCGATTTTTTTTGTTTTTAGTGAAATGCTTCAATTTCTATGTTGGCAGACTTCCAAACAATGGATTTTACTGATGCCTCATGCTCTGGATTTTTTTGTGTGTCAAATGAATGTCAAAGGACCCTCAAATACACTTGGATATACTTTAGATATGATCATAATGGACTCTCATCACTGTTTATTTTACCTGTGAAGACAATACATTTTTATACTATTTTTGCACAAAATTAATATTGATTTTGCCAATCCATGTACATTAATAAAGAGGCAGAGAAAAATTGAGTTCCCAGGAACAATGAAGAGACATCCATAGGGTTAGTGGTTGTCAGGAAGGGCATCTGACGTAAAAGTTTGCCAACTAATGCAGATTCATAAGACCATACCCTGACCATATCAGTCATGGGGCCATATAGGATCGGTTATGGGCTAGGTTAAAAATGACCACTATTGGTGCTATACCCTCACAGGGGCCTGGTGGACACAAAGACCTGATGTGGTAACTCCTGAGAAACAGGGAACAAGCTGAAAGAAGAATGAAATGACAACGGGGTTGAAGAAAATGTAAATGGAGGAAAAGTAAATTCCAAATTCATTAAGATCATTTTAAAAACAGACTTTCATTATAAAGTCGGAGCAAAATAATTGCAAGAACTTATCTCTCAAATGTTATTAAGACAAATATAAATGCCCTCAAACATATTCCTCATTTCATCATCTGATAAACCCTTCAATGGTTGATTTTAAAATACAGACACTCTTTCCTTAACAACTGAGTTCCATTCCTATGACTAGGTCGTTGAGCAAGGAGCTGCTGCATATGATACTTAAATCATAGAGCGGCCAATGCAGTAAAGGTGTCATTGACCCACAGATCTCTTCAGCCGTGTCTTGGCTATTTCCAATATTATTGGTAGTGGGTTTGTGTCAACCATCTTTAAATATTATTTTAATCAACTTTGCACTATTTATACTTTTTTTGTATACTTTTTTATGTATATACAGTAGATTCTTGATGGTGAGACCCTGTGCTGCCATTTCTAGGACCAAAGTTCTCGTACAGTGTACAATACCGACTGGTCAAAGACTTGGTCGGTTATATCTGGTGCAGTCAATAAACAGGTAGTTCATTAATTGAGGAGTGTCTACTCGGTATATGAATGTAAGGATTTATCTTTTTTCAGAGATTACTAGAATCCCGAGTGTTCCATGCAGTGTTTGCTTTGAGAATGCTGATGGAGAAATGTAAGTCAGAGGAAGTTACATTGTGTCTTTGTGAATTTAAATGAATCATATAACAGGGTGTGGTACTTTATGAGAATGTCAGTTGGCAGAGAAATATGTAAGAGTGGTGAATGATACATATGAGAGCAGTGCAACGATTGTGAGTTATATGATAGGAATGACAAGATTGGTTCAAGGTAGAGGTGGAGGTACATAAAGGATTGGCTCTGAGCCTTTTCTTGTTTGCAATGGTGATAGACATGTTGATGGACAAGATCAGACTAGAGTCTTCATGGACTATTATGTTTGTAATGACATTGTGATCTGTAGTGAGAGTAGGGAGCAGGTTGTGATGAGGTATATGGATGTTGTTAGGGAGGCGATGGAGGTGGTTGGTATGATAGAGGAAGATGCAGAGGACGAGAAGAGATGGAGATTGATGATCCGCTGTGGTGACTCGTAACAGGAGTAGCCAAAAGTAGTAGTCGTAGTAGTCGTAGTAGTAGACAGTTTAGTTAGTGCATATTGTACTAGGTCTTTTTAACAACAATGGGGGTATAATAAGACATACATGAGAAGTTTCAACCAGGAAAATATGCTATGCACATTTAATCATGCACATTTTCAAGAGATCATAAAATGTCCTTGATGTGATTGATTTTTAAGTAACTCATGTAAATTGTATACCCTGGGTAGTTGCGGTGATTTAGCAGTGGAGCCCGCATGCCAGGAAATGACAAATCAAACCTGGTAGGTTTGAGCCCACTGTGGGGCATCAGAAAGGGGATCTGAACCCAATCCCACATGCTCCACCTAAGTCTGTGTCCTCCCCCACAATTTGGGGAATGACCAGACAGACCATTTAAAGCTTACAACCTGTTTTTTTGTTGATATTGTTTAATTCTGTGAGAATTCTCAAGGTTGTAATTTTGGGATGTTAACTAACTATTATTATACTTTTCATTATTCATTACTTTAATAACTGTAACTTTTGGCCTTCTCAGTTGAACTTTGACTTCAATGTGTTGGAAGCAGCACAGCATCAAGTCACATATGGCTTTTGTCATCCTCAGAAGTCTTTTTTGCCTAATTAGGATTTTTTACTTTATCAAAGATTTGAGTGATAAATCTATTTAAGCTAATGCATATTATTAATCTTAATTCAATTCATTGCTTGCTAGTGTTGGAACCTTCACAATCCTGCTATAGAGTAGAAATGGGAATTTATGAAAAATACACATAATAGGCATCAAAACTAAGGTGTGAAATTCGATTTCCTGATAATATACAGTATAACATGAGACATAAGAACCCCTGTGATGTTAGTTTAAATGGACCTAAACTATAGGAAAAAATCTAATCCCTTATTAGTCCCGCAAGGGGAAATTTGAATTCTCTATATTTAACCCATCCTATTATATACGAGCAGTCACCATATGGCACTCGGGGAGCAGTTAGGGGGTTGAGTGTTTGCTCAAGGACACCTTGACATGCTTTCTGCTGGACCGGGGATCGAACCTGCAACCTTCCGTTTGCCAGACGACTGCTCTTCCCACTGAGCGATGCCACCCCTATAATAGATTCTCTTATCAGTCCTGCAAGGGGAAATTTGGAATTCTCTGAATTTTAACCCATCCTATTGTATAGGACCAGTCACCATATGGCGCTCAGGGAGCAGTTCGGGGTTCAGTGTCTTGCTCAAGGACACCTTGACACGCTCTTATCCAGAGCGACTGCTAAATACCTATAATGTAAACAAAAAAAATCTGCTTTAGAACATTATGGTTCATACTTACCTATACAGTATTCAGAGGAAGATGACTGGAAAGTTCTTGGATTATTAGAAATATTTGCATTTGAGCTGTTTACTTTCTTTCTCTTTTACAGATGTTCACAACGCAGAGTTAATTTTAACAGGAGTTCTTACCCAGAAGCTTGATTTTGACTCATATCCTTTATTTTGTATTTAGACATAATTATCATTAGGAACGTGATTTATTTTTCTTTTATTTATATATCTTGTCAATTTATTTCAATTGCAACAATGTTTGCTGTCTTTACAGTCATTGAGCTGCTATTCATCTTGGAAGTTCTGTGGATCTATTAATTTAGAAATTGGATAAGGTTGTGTTTACCTCAGACTGTGTTCATGCAATCACTCAAAATTAAGGTCATTTTTTTTCTTTTAGATAAAAGCTTATTTAGTGTATACATCAATTTTAGTTTACTTTAAACATGACAAAACATAGGGTGAATAGCGCTGTTTAATGAGAAATGCCTCCTTTATACCATGTCATTAACATGCACCTGTATGATGTAAATTCACAAACAGGGTCCATGTTGCAGCCGTATAGTTTCAGTCAAAATATTGAGCATCGGGACCTTTTATTTTATTTTATCATATATTTTTCCCATCAACTACATTTTTTTCATGTGAGCAATAAAGAACACCAGAGCACTGCCCATCAGGCTACCAAATGATTAAATAGTAAAAAAAAACAAAAAAAAAAAACTAAAAACATAACTAATATCAGATTGTTCCATGTTTTAATCAAGTTAGACCTTATTTGGTTTCCAGTAATATAAAATAAAATAACTTTCATATCTGTCCTGAGGAGGAATGGTGACCTGCTCAGGGTGTTTCGCTGCTGTCTGCCCAATGATTGCTGGGATAGGCTCCAGCTTCCTTTGAACTTAATTCGAATGAACAGTTTGACAAATAAATGAATACGTTTTTCATATCTTATTTGGGGTATGCCTTCATCAGGCTTATATCGAAAGTTCTCCCTGTAGATATAGTCATCACAGGTTGTGGTTTGAATAAAAGTTTGCAATTTTCACCTTGTTTTATTAATATGTCATGTTTGTACAGTCTTCCATCAGTTCTTGTTTCCTTAACAATCTTACTTATAAATTCACTTGATGGTGATCCAACCCAGTGGAATTCAAGAAAACTCAGCTGGTATCCTCAGAGGTCCTGTTGTGGACAAAGTTAAGGAATTTAAGTAAGAGAAACATCTTAACTGTAAAGATCTTTTTATCCATTTGTACTCTGGATAGAAATCCAGTCATTTTGTAGTTTTTGTTACACGTTCAATGAGAAATGAGTGTTATTTTTGTGACATGAAAGTTTAAATTATGGGCCAATTTTAATGTTCTGCTGTATATTTTAAAAATGACATGTTAAGTCTGCTTTTGGAATAAAAATATTTGTTTGTGCAACTGACTGTAAATGTCGGTAATGACATTTTGAGGTTTAAAAATATGCAGTGTTTTGTCCTATTTCATCCAACCAGAGGCATGGTAAAGGACCTCCTGAAAAATAATCTTTGAAATAAAATTTTTAAAAGGCCTACGTATAGACATTTAAAAAGAGGGTCAAGGACTTAAAATTTATAGTGTGTAAGAGCACTGATATGTATGTGCATGTAAAAAGGTAAAATAATGAATTTGAACATGGGCATGAATACATGTCAGTCAAAATAACATGCCAGTTTGAACAAAAGGACAGCAATGCCTTTCAGACTTTATTGTTCTTTAAATCTCTTTTTAACATTTCTTTCAGGAATCCCTTCAAGATTTATGATAATTCCTAATAGATTTGATTTAATTAATAGTTAATGATCTGGCTGGGGTAGTTACTGTGAAGTTCCAATTGTTAGATGGCAAACTGATAGCCTGGGGTCCTCGCTTGGTAGCAGTGGCTGGGGAGTGGGACATAAAACAGCTTGCAGCATTGCCCTTAAAACTTGCCATGACTGAATTTGACACTGGCTAATCCAAGGTCATGTGCTATATATTCTGTATACTTGACATGTATTTATATATATACTCTGTTGTATACATTGATTTTAACATCGATACTAAATAGAATAGGGTAAACCACTTTTATGATTTCAACTATGATGAACCAACAGTCAGGTCTGTACGTAGTAAATGGGCCTATTTTTAGATAGCACTTTTCAGGTTTAGCTACCACTCGAAGCACTTCAAAATAAATGCTTCACATTCATCTGAACATGGGTGATTAAGGCCGAATGCCCTTCTAGATGCCCCACAATTGGATTGAATCTGCGATGCCTGACCTATGTCCTGAGCTACTGGGGTCCTATATCTAACAATGGGTTAAAATCAAATAGTCCCTTTGTATGGATCTACTTATTTTTAAACTATTCAGAGATGTAACATGACACTTTTGATATTAGAGGTCCTTTAAAAGGGAAAAATGAAGATTATATAGAGGCATATTTAAACCAATGTTCATATAACAATGTATTAATGTATTTCATGTACTCAGGAGTGTTGTAATTTCATTCTGTTGATGTACTGATCAGGTGGGCAGTGATGGTGGTGATATGGCTGGAGGGGTATTGTTTCTCCATCAGTAGAAAACCAGTTGGATATTTTGTAACACGTGACTTTTGTTATGGGGATTTATCTGTGATGCAACATGGAGGGATCCATAGGTGGTCAGATCTTTGATGGTATGACCCGGTTTGGGATTAATTCACTATCTATTTCATAAGATTAAGATACATACAATAAGTGGAGGGTTAATTAATGATCCGGTCTCTGTTACTATGTTGTTCATAACTATTTTACCAATTAGGACCATATTCTGTTAATAGAATTGCCCTAGTACAAATGTTGTCTTGATGCATGGTCCAGGTAATGGACTCACAAAAAGGGGAATCAATTCATCTGGGCATAAAGTTTTATTTAGATAAATGTTTCATCAATCGTACGGATGACATCTTCAGTCTGAGTTGACGCCAGGCATCCCCACCCATATTACCAAGATAGTCGCATTATGACTGAAACCAAAGATGGTTTCATATGCAAGTTGAACATAGACTGCTTCTTCAGTGGTAATGAGTACTATTCATAGAAGATAAGGAATATAAGATATAAGATAAGGAATAGTTAAAATCACAGCATTATAAGATGATGACAGATGGAGTCTTAGCCCCCCTCATTTTTTGCTGCACATTATGAACATATAATTTCATATAATTTACTAACTATGGCTACTTGCCCAAAACATTTACATTAATACATGGTAAGGAAAACTTATGTGCATCAACTTGGATGGCTCCATAACACCATATCTGTCCTCTGAAATCCAGTTAAAGTGTAATTATATGTCTCTGGCTTTTTTACTTGGCCTTAAATAATAAATAAGTTAAGATATTCCTGTATTATTCCCGCAGGGGTAAATTGCAGTGTTACAGCAGCAAAGTGGAAAGCATAATAGGAGAGGCATCACATCTAGAACATAATGTGTAACATAGACAATGTAAGCATGTTAGCCCAATCTAGGGGGTGAAATTACTCATGAGGTATGGCAGTCGTCTAATATTCAGAAGAATATGGTTGGCTCCCCACTTTCTCCAGAAAGCATGTCAAAGGGTTCCAAGCAACACGCTGAACCCCAAACTGCTTTGGAAAGCAGATGAAAATTAGCTTGGTGGCTAAATCTAGCATATTTACATTTGACTGCAAACGTTCATTAATACACACAATGTGTATAAAAGAGGAGTATTATCTCTTTAATTATCTGTTGACTGGGCCTTTTGGAGACTAAATAGTATCCATTTCTCAAAATTAATATGTAATGATACAGATGTAAAT
>OMLC01036715.1:0-11852 GCA_900302585.1 Regalecus glesne
ACACCATCAATGCCATTCTTCTTCGTCTGTGTCTGTGACACGATTCACTGACCCTTTGATCATCCAACATCCACTTCTTTGCCCCCTCCTCTCCACTCTATCCCCCTCTAAATCACTGGAGCCCCTGGTTACAGACCCCCTACCCCTAAACCCGCCCACTTTGAAATGGTCAATAACTCCCTATATACTCCAGCCACCATGAAAAAGCCTGTCTGCATCTGCAACCAGCTCTGTGAGTGTGTGTGTAGTGTTGGTTTTTCTTAGATTTATTTTTAGTATTTACTTATTATCCAGTTGGTTTTTGCTTTGGTATGATGTGTAGGATTTTAAATATTTAAATAAGGACAGTGCATAATGATGAATATTAAGAGTCAAATGTATATGTGCCAGATTTAGCCGCTAGACTCATTGTCCTCTTTGGTTCCTTGGCAAAATAAAATCAGCACGTTTAACCAAAAACTCATTCTATACAATAAACAGATCCTACCTAACACATGCCGCCTAAAACTCTGTCTATATAATAACAAGCCCTCAACATACCTTCTAACCGATGACACTAGAAATCATCAGGATAACTCCAGTTCACATCCTTCATGGTACATGCAAACAGAACAGAGCAGCCCACTTGAAACTCACGCTGCACATTAAACAAGGCCTTACACATGAAATACACCCGTACCCATAAGATGCACAGAGTCCCTCCAAAAGAGTTTAAGATGGGTTGTGGGAGTGGTTCTGGTGATCTAGTAAGTGTGTTTTTTTTAAATTTGGGGTAGATGAAGCAAGGCTTTGTAAATCCCTCATAACACTTGGTATGATGCTCCAGCTCCACGAAGCTCAACATGAACACACCGACTGGTACCAAAGGCACTGTTTCAAAATGGAAGTAGAACGTCACCTCCAGAGCCCACCCTTGTCCACCTGTTGAGTCGACACAATGCAAAGCACGAGCTCCATGACTTAGATGGAGCTGGGGGGGGGGGGTGAGGCCGGTTGCCCTTCCTGACATCCCGCGGAGGGTTCGAACCCGCCGCCGCTAGCTTGTCAGTTCCCAGAATCCACGCTCTACATCCTAGCTACCACGGCCCGGGCAGTAGAATACAAAGCATAGGCATAGTTTTTGCAGCTATGCATTTGTATTAGGGGTGTTTAAAATAACCTGTCACACATGGCAGTGAACAGGCAAACGCTGGGATTCAGGGTGACGTTGGAGCTTCTGCACAGATCACCACGGCAACACCACGTGGCAGTGTCGAGCATCCTGTCTAGCAGAACAACCAGTCAGGTAAAGGTGTTCATGTTCTCTAACTTACTGTTAATGGCAGATAAGAGAAGGTTTGCAATGGAAAGGCCTTAAAAAGATGAGTAAAAACAGCCCAGTTATTATTGAGAGGGGGAAAACTGTGTTGGTAGAGGAGTTGCATTACAAGTCCAGTGAGCCATTTGAGGCAGGAGGATGGGGAATACTTCATGTCTGTTTGCTAAATACAAGAGCTGAATCAAATGTCAGGTGCCCAGACCTGAAGCACGTACCAGGTTAGCAGGCCAAACAAACCATCTCACGGTGTCCCTGTGGCCTCAAAGAGCAGTGACAGTTCTGAGGAAGTGAGCGCAGACCAGCTCCAGAGACTCCCAGTGCTCCATGGAGGAGGTCACCTCAGTAAAACCTCAGATCAATGTACGGTTAAAGTGGGGCCGCAGGGGCTCTGCAGTAGAACATGCACCTACGAGACAGGTATAGCAGGTTTGAGCCCACTACAGGACGTCACCATAGGGTACCCCATGATCCATGCTTGGGAAACATGAGACGTACGATGTCAAGTGCTTCAAGTTGCTGCTAGACTAGAAAAGCACTACCTACAAAATAAAACCAGTTACCGCTCACTGCTACGGACAGAGATGGCACAAGAAAGGCTGGGAAATCAACTAAAATCCGTATTCATACTGGAATATTTCCGTTCAGAATTACATATAGCCTCGCTATGTCCTGGAGTTTCAAGTTGATATTTTGTCATGTGAGCAAGTTAAACTGCTTGGTGCACAAACATATAGGATAGAAGTCAACTCTTAAAAGGGGATTTTCTCTTCGATTATACGCAAGTGGCCTAAAAACTTTGCAAGCGGAGGGGAAAAACCTGCTTATAGGGTGCAAAATCAAAAATTCTGAGGGGCGTCGCAGAAATAGTAGTTCAGTGGCTGCAGTAGAGCTTAATGTGCCGTGCATTAAAAAAAGGCTCCCTCGCTGCAGCGCCGCAGGAGCTCACAGCATCAAAGGCAGCAGTAGGTGGATAGGCAAGAAGGATCCATGAGCTGAACTGACCTATATGGGATGCAGATACAAACACGCCAACTTCAATATCCACCCTCGGATGTGTGTGTGTGTGTGAGAATGCTGACAAGCTGCACTGAATGAAGCATGGGACCTGTGTGAACATTCAAGTCTAGAAAGACCAAATTCGGAAAAATCTTCTCCCAGGACTTTCTTGATGCCTCATCTGTCACTAATATTTAATTCCATAGTAAGCTGCGTGCATCTTCCTAACTCCACAAGCAATGATGTTGATTCTCTGCATGGGTGAAAGCATGAAGAAAGAGCCAAGCATCAGTCACAATAGGAGGAGGCAGGTGATACAGGAAGTGGAACCAATCTAAAGGCAGAAACCAAAGCTGATGTCAACTGGATGCTGAGCTAATAATAATGATAATAATAATAACGATAATAATAATAATAATAATTCCATTATCAGTCCCACAAGGGAAATTTACTATTCTCTGCACTTAACCCATCCTATTGTATAAGAGGTGAGCAGTCACCATGTGGCACTGGGAGAGCAGTTGGGGTTCAGTGTCTTGCTCAAGGACACCTCAACATGCTTTCTGAGGGACCAGGGGTCAAACCTGCAACCTCCCAAATCACCAGACAACCATTCTACCCACTGAAGTATGCTGCCCCTCCAGCCCTTCAAGTGGCTAAATGATCAAACCAGTCAACTGTGGTTCCGTTTTGTTCTTTCCCTTTTGTAAATTCATTTAAGAAGAGGAGCCATTTCACATACACCCAAAAAATTAGATGAGGGATGATGGAGAGGAAGCTGGGCATCCAGTCAGTCCTCTCCCCCCGCCTGCATTCCCCGTGCAATGCATGCACCTCCCAATGTCTGAGCCCCCACCTGTATAGAGTGATGCTGGCCATGTACATGCTAGGAAAGACACCTCAGAGGAGCATCCCCCACCGACCCACCTCTCAGTGTGACCTGTAAGCACCCACAGCCCACCGCTAGCCCTCTCCTCTGAAACACAGAGCTTCAACTTCGTCCCCGTGTCGGGGGAGGGAGGCGGCACTGGTGGTTAGCAAGTGCTGACCATTTCCTGGAATAACTCATCAATCAATCCTGCCAACAGACCAAGGTTCCCGCCAGGCCGATGGCCACTTTGAGAACCTCGTGACCCAGACACGACTCCCAGAACATCTTTTCAAAAACAAAGCCTGGGAGGCTTTTCTGAATGGAGCAGGGTGTCATGCAGCAGTATGTGCCAAACACAGGACTGGGCAGACGCCTGACGCGACTCCTGATGTGGATACACACGACTTGACACGGACATGTCCTCATCGATCAGCACACCAGGCAGTCACATGGCAGGCTGAACGGTTCCCAGGTGACTACTTGGGAGCGAGTTGATTGCTGCTCGACCCCGACAACTCCACTTCGCTCCCTCTCTTACTCATGGCTGGGCAGAATACAGTCGACTTAACCTCCAGCCACTCCCCCGGGCGAGACAGGCGCAGATGCTTTAACCAATTAAAATCCAGATGACGCCTAATCCTCACCTCCTTTTGAACACACTCCCATCCAGACACATGGGAATACAGACAGTCAAGTACAGAGTTGTGCATGAACACACACACACACACTTCACTTATTTCATTAGAGCATGGTGCAGGTTAAGGCCACAAGAGCATCTCCAAGCAGCTCGATGCTCCTGTGACCACGGTTCCAAATAGGATTGACTTTGAAGGTCCATGCAGCCAAAAGGAGAATCGACCGTAGAGTGACCAGAGGGAGAGTGTGGATGGTAGAAGAAGAAGAACCTGTGATAACTACCTACGAGATAGAAGACAAACTCCGAGGAGAAGGCACGTCAGTTATTGGTCACACCATCCATCGCTTTTTGAGCGGACGTGGGCTCCATGAAAGAAGACTCAAGAGGACTCCACTTCTGAGAGAAAAAACACAAGACAGCCAGACTGGGATTTGGTACAGTGGGTATTGAGAAGCCACAATCATTCTGGGAAGATGTCCTTTGGACAGATGAGTCAAAACTGGATCTTTTTGGAAAGTCACATCAGCTCTGTGTTCACAGATGGGAAAAAGAAGCTTCCAAAGGGAGGAACACAGTGAGACACGCGGGAGGCTCATTTATGGCCCCGGCACAGGGTGGCTTGAATCTGTGCAAGACACGATGACATCTCAAGGCTACCAAGGTGTTCTGGAGTGAAATGTTCACTGCAGTGTCAGCAGGTTCTGTGTCAACTGCAGGTCAACTTCAAATAGGACAATGACCCAAAACACACCTAAATGCACCCAAAAATGGATGAGAACCAAACATTGATTGGACGATTCTGAAGAATTCCAAATTTTAATTCGATAACATAAAAGTGTGAAAGCTTCTGGTACTGATAAGTTCAGCATTTCCGCGCTGTATGTTCTAGCAGGGAGATGTTGATTTCGGTGGTGCAAGTGAGAGAAATCACAGCTTTATGATGCAGATCCACATTGATGTCTAGACCACATGTACACGGATGTTTTTTCCATCTTTGTTCTAAAAAACATGCCACACATCAGTTTAAAGATAAGCTCAGTCTAAATGAAAATACAAACGCAGGTGTTCTGTCAGGCGCATGCCAAGCCAACAGGGGGCAACATCATACTAACCCTAAAGTTACGCTAGCCAATCAAAAGCCTGAAAAAGCCATCAAGACAAAAACTGTTTTCCTTGTCTATACATCACCACTGAAATCAGAGTTACTGAAAATCTTCTCCTAGGAAGGCACTTTCCAAAAGGTCCATCAATTCATCTGGATACAGGGTACCACTGAGCCACTGTGGTCCCATTACAATATTGCCACCTCAAGGTGTCAGACATGTCATTTCAATCCTAAACCAGTGAGCCAGTTTCTCACCACACAGGTTAAAACCACTGGGTGTGTTCAGCTTATTGTGGGGTTTCAAATGTGAGTAACCCGAGCGGACCTTCAAGGGACGTAAATCACTGTTATAAATCATGAAATGAGCTTAAAGAGGGGTGAAATATGAAGGTTTTGAAGTTATGCTGTGTTGTTTTCTGGATAGTGAGCCTTGAGTTATACTGGGTTGACAGGAAAATGAGCCTAACAAAGAGGGGCCATAAATTTTGAATTGTACTCTTATCTTAAATTGATGAACCCCCCATACACACACACACACACACACATGCACATAGGAGAACAGGACCCTCTCTCTCTGGCCCTCATTCCCAGCACTGGAAATAACTTCAAAGTGGGCTGTTGGCCTTGAGGAGAGTGAGGGCCAGATCCAGTTACAGAGGAGCAGTTGGGAGGGCCCTACAGGTGGGACGACACTCCTCCTCCTGTAACACTAGCTCTGTAAAGGGATCCATTCGTTCTCCTCTGGAATAATGAAGACTTCCTCCCTTTTGTCTCCTCCACTGGGACCAAAGGAACAATTAACCAAAGAGCTAGCTATGGCGGCCATCTTTTTATTCCCTTTCTCAAAGCGTCAGCCGGAGTGAGTTCAGCGTGAGCGAAGAATGGCATGAATGGTCAGGGACTGGTTCGGTTTCTGTGTGCGTGCCTGCGAGTACGCTGGGAGCTCGGTGGAGGTTTTCTGGGGATTTTTTTTGCAGCCCACAGGAGGAGCTAGCTCATCTCAGTGTCTACACTTCTGGGAAAGTGAGGCAACTGTAAGCATCACACGGCTTCCATTCTGTTGACTCAGGAGGACAAAGACCCAGAGGGAGTCAGGCTTCAGAGGCCTTTGAAACAGTAGAGAGCAATCTCCTAATGCCAAATGCATGCTGTAAACACTTGTCCCTGGTGATGCCTGCCAAAGCACAGACATCATGGGCATGCACACACACACAAAGCTTCCAGCCCCCCTTAACCACCAGTGAGAATCACCTCCACAACCATCTTCATAGCAACGGGCAAAGCAAACAAGTGTGGTGGTTTCAGCATTAGCAGGGGATGATGGCAGAGGACACCTAATATCATGTAAATGTCCTGATATGTCGCACAAGGCCCTGGGGCTGACAGCTTTAACACTGAGCAGGAGGCTCACACTGTGTCTCTATTAACTCTCTGTGTGTGCAGCCTGAAACCATCAATGGCGTGGAGTGCATGAGTTTGAGTGTGTGCATCTGTGCCTTGGCGTGTGTGTGTGTGTGTGTGTGTGTGTGTGTACACACATGTATACACATAAGTGCCCGTGGTGTCACTTTCCACTCTTCAGTCTCGAAATCCAGAGTGACTCGAACAAAGGACAGGCCAACAAAGGTCAAGGGTCAACACAAGGCCGGGTGCCACCATTTTGCAAAGGGGAGTGGAAACAACTGCCCCCTTTCCTGCCCTGGAGAGCGAATGGTCTCTGCGTGCAAGGATAAAGTCCCTGCAGCAGGCGAGCCGGCTCTTCTGACACCGGCAGTTACCAGACTGGGTGAACGTGTATAAATCACTTGCCTACTTCAAGGTGCCACAGTGAATTAATTAGCATGGCTAACCATGTAATGAGCGGGGAACAATGAGGCTCATTACTGACACGATGGTGTTGGATGGTGCTCATGCACACAGGTCCTCACGGTGCAGGAGCATTATCCAAACACTGTCGCCTTTTGTAGGCCAACGTGTCGACTCCGTCGCATCTGGACCACACAACGTGTCCACTTCATAGAGAGACCAGTGATGATCGACTGATGATGGACGGCATAGGTCAGTGGGTAGAGCCTGGCCATCAGAAGGCTGAAGGATCAATCCCCAGCATGTCGAGGTGTCCTTTAGCAAGACACTGAACCTGTAACTGCTCCACAAGTGCCACATGTTGGTTGTTATCATTATTAATAATAATAATAATTATTATTATTATTATCAACCAGAAAGAAAAAAGCGGTTTAATTTCCAGCTCAACTTTCACACAACGGACACCAGCAGAGGTGTGTGCTGGCTCGTCCTGGCTTAAAGTTCCCTTGGTTTTAAGTGCTACCAGGGCCAGTTTTCAGCGGAGAGCTCCCCTAGTGTCAAACACTTCTCCTGCTGAGGCCAGCGCATAAAACCAAAGTACGTCACTGCTTAATAAGCTATGATTAATACTGCTGTGGAGAGGCAACTGAGCCTGGAGACGGAGTGGGGGGCTTGTACATACCTGGAGTAGCTGGGCATACGACCATATGTGTGTGTGTGTGTGTGTGTGTGTGTGTGAGTGAGAGAGTGCTAAATGTGGACCAAGAGGAGGATTGCAGTCATCAACACCGAGGCTCTGAGTGGCCTTTGATGTCGCACACCCTCTTTGAAGGGACTCCGGGCTGTGGAGGAATGCTGCCTCCCCTCCCTTCAGAGAGCCCCCTCCTCCTTGAGTTGTGGAATGCAACACAAGCTGTTGCTCAGCCTGCTGGAATAGGATTAGAGCATGGGCCCACTCCCCTCCGTCTCCCCTCCCTTCACTCCCCACCCCTCAACACATGCACTCATAGCCCTGAGAAGACAACATGGCAATCCCATGCCCAGATGTTCTATCATGAGTATAGTTCTGAGGGAGGGGAGGACGAGCGAGGAAGAAAAGAGGTCTCTTGACCGCGGTCGTCCACCAGCCCACATCTTCTGAAGGACTTTACGGCTGTTCGTAAGAAATGAACTGCAGAAGAACTTTCCAGAAGAGACACAATGACTTTGAACCGGGAATGGGAGCTGATTTCAGTGTGCTGAACTGTCATTCCACATTCCAACACTGACATTTGAAGAGCGAGGGACTTGCGGCACCAAGGCCGGTGCCTTGCGGAGATCAAACGTATGGAAGCCAAGCAATTGGCCCCTCATCAAAAACTGTGCAACCTCAACCCTCTGCGATGAGGCTTTGAGATAAGAGATTAAGGCACGTCTACCCGCTGCAGATGACCACAGCGCCCTGCAAAGTATGCATAGAGGCCCTGGCATGTCAACTGTCTGCAGGCAATGCTGGGTCAATCCCACAGTGTTGGCTTCACCTGTGGCCACGCCCACGCTGTTTGGCTGTGGGTGTGTGTTTTCTGAACAGCCAACAGTTACACTGGAAGACGAGTATCCTTATCAAACTGCTCCTCACAGAGGACAGGCCTGACTTTTGGTAAAGGTCAGGTTCTCTGCACAACAACTACAAAAACAGAAGCTATGAAGCCATGCATGTGCATGTCCACCCAGGCTGGACTATGCTAGCTCGGCCTGGGCTAACTCGCTAGTGGGTTTACTGCAGGGTGGAGGTTCCGGGGACTCCTTTCCAGCGAAGGTCATGTCTAACTCACACTACGTGACGCTCGCTACAATTTTCTGCTCCTCGGCAGTTTTTTCTGAGCTGGCCAACAGAAGCCCCAGATTGGAGGTAAACTATTTCATTTATTTCATTTTCTATTGTAGTGAAACTGCTACACTGCTGCTTTCTTTGCGTCACATGTTAGGATTAATTTTATGACTGTTTACAGTAAACTATTCAAGAAATGTTGCAAGTTTACAAAAAAGAGTTCTGTCTGAACGTTCAGTTGAAACACATCACAAAGAATCTGCAACTCTTAGAAGTTGGATGTTGAGACTGTCGAACACATCCTGTACCGAATGGAACAGAACCACAGTGAAGGGTCCACTTTCACAGGCCATGAGAAGTCCCCACATTATAGGGGTGGAGAGGCACCTAGATGGAGAGTGGGGGATTAAGGCCGGATGCCCTTCCTGATGCTCTGAGGTGGGTTCAAACCCCCCCCCCCAAGACCTGGCTTGTCAGTTCTCAGAGCACACTATGACCGAGCTACCCCGGCCCACATAACCGAACCACAATAGCGCTGAGAGGTTTGTTTCTACTCGTCAGGATTAGTTCCCACGTCATGGGGGTGGACAGGGCGACGCAGTACAAAATGTGACAAATATACAAACACACACAAATGAGTCTGTTTAGCATTTACACACGGAGCAGGAACAAATGCATGAAATGCCCTGTCGGGAGAACAGACAAGCCTTGCTGCTCAGACATCCCAAAGCATTCTGTCACACTTTCTTCTTCTGTGGTTTAGTACGGCAGATCAGAGCACAGGCGAGGTGTCGCATCTAATCCCGTGTCATTTCTCACGTGTGTCTTTGTGACAAAATTTAGTTTGAGACCAAAACAAACTGCTGTGTGCGACCCCATGTCACCAATCGGTCATGAGAAGTGAACTCTGCATAAGGACAGACTGGATAACATGTCCCGTTTCTCTCTCTCCCTCACAGACACGCACACAAACACAGGCACGCTGGACATCGTCACACAGCAACCAGCAGCAGAGTTCTTTAAAACCAGCAGTATTGAGGGCCAGTCCAGGCTGCTGCCCCCTCCCACTCCATGTAACTCCTGTTTCCCTCTCGGGTGTTGGGGTTCAGAGAAGGAACGAGGCAAGGTGGAGAGGCAGCCAACAGTAGTGGTGGTCTCAGGTTTCACCCGCCTTGGCTCGTGTTTTCTTTAGGAAACACTTACTGAGACTCACAGCCGCACCAGAGGAAGTGCTTGTCTACATCACTTCCGGGTCAGTTGAACAAGGTCACACCACTTCTGGGGGGCGGAGGGCTTCACCATCAAAACACACATGGAATGTGTTCAATGTCACCAGCAATTACCCTTCAGAGTAACCTGCGAATGCGAGAGCCCTCAGATGAAAACCTGGTTGAGGTGCGAGAGGAACTTCAGGGATTAGCTTTTCCTTCCCCGAGGTACCGCGTGGCCCTCAAAGTACGGTTTTAGTATTGCTATGATTATTAACAGCACACGGCCTTGTTTGCTCTCTGATTGCACAGGCACCATCCACGTGGACTGGAGTGTGTGTGTCGCAGGATGAAAGCTCTCCGAGGAGCTAATGATACTCTGGAGGAAATGAGAACATGAATAAACAAAGCTGAGGCCATTTCCTGGCATAATGCAAAGAGAGAGTCGGAGGAGGTGTTGGTGTGTGTGTGAACCATGGCACATCCTCTGGCTTCTGTTCCTTGAGAGAGGACCTTGGACAGCGCGCACAGGAGCACTAAAAACTATTGGGAAGCACTTCGAACAAGCGGTTGCTTTCTCAATGGCAACGGAATACACCCGAAAAGCAGGGAGGAGTCCTTCTCTCCCCCTCACACACACACACACACACACAGAAACATGCTCAGCACGAGAGGATTACTCCCTACAGATACCTGCATCTACACATGCCACAACAGAAAAGACCACGGACCACTCGGACCTCTTACATACAGTAAGTGTGTTCCCTGTGTTTGCCAGGAGAGGACGAGCATTTCTAATGAACAGAATCATCATCTTCTCCCGGAGCGAGCTTTTCAACTCCCACCCCTCTAGCGTCAGAACAAACCCAGCCTTTGTCTGAAAAGATGATTTCCCATCATTCCCTACTAAACAACCATCCATTCTCAGCCAATAACCTAAAGCAGGGTCGTGGGGGAACTGGAGCCTATCTCGGTTCTCATTGGGCAAAAGGTGGAGAAACACCCATGACAGGTCACCAGGCCATCGCAGGGCAAAGCGATTAAGGGGACAGGGTCTCGCTCATGGACATTTCCACACACTTCTCTGCAGATGCGGGGATCAAACCTGCGACCTTCCGATCGCCAGGCAACCGCTCTACCCACCGAGCCATGCTGCCCCATGCCTATGAAATACACAACATCTAACTGATGTTTCCATACAGGATGCTTGTGACTAAAAGTGATGATCTGAATCTTCAGACTGGCTGTGAGGATGTCACAAGAGTTCCACTTCCAATAAACAACCAGCATCCATGTGCCCTTTGAGCCAGGCATTAAACCTTCAATGGTTCCAGTGCAGCAGCTCCGTAGCCAAAAGCAAAGCAGTGAGAGAGGTCCTGTGTGAAGTGTAGTGTGCGTGGTCACAGGAATGGAAAGCCAGGCGATGCTGGGCCCCATCAACTCTGCTCGATTAAGAAGAACCTCTTTAATGTGACACTTCTATAAATTCTAACAACATCCTCGTAGATCACACAAATCCCATTACAACACCAACCCATGCCCGAGTAAGGACCATTCAAACTGTGTGTGTGACCTGGATGAGAGTCTTGAGGGGGGGGGACATCAGCCAGGTTCCCTCATCTAAGAATACACAGGGCAGGAACCATCTATTTGCTTTCAGAGCCTCCGCCCCAGCACCTGTCCCACCCCTACTTGATCAGGTCAGAGACGTCTCTCCATTCAGAGCTATGCCGGAACAACCGATATCCCCACAGAGGGGGGAACACAGCGAGGGAGGAGGTGGAGAGAGAAGAAAAGGAGAAGGAAAAAAATCCCATCTGAGAGATTAACTCTCAGCACCCAGCCAGACCAGAGCCAGGTCCACTGGCTGGCTTGCTCCCATCCTGCCCACTAGTCTCTTGTTCTGAGGAAAAGTATGTCTTTGATACGCGGCTTGAAGGAATCTGGAGGCGTTACAGGTTTCCTTTGTGCCTGTTGCTGCACAGAGAGCCTGTGTGTGTGTGTGTGTGTGTGTGTGTGTGTGTGTGTGTGTGTGTGTGTGTGTGTGTGTGTGTGTGTGTGTGTGTGTGTGTGTGTGCGCGTGCGCGAGTGTGCGTGTGCA
>OMLC01036716.1:20991-35674 GCA_900302585.1 Regalecus glesne
AAAATGAAAAACAAGACAAAACGAAACGCACTGTAATCCTGAAACTTAATATTTCTGATGTACTGATGGTCCCACAGACAACAGCATCCTTACACTGGCAGTGTGGGTGCTATTCTCTTCTCAGTATGCTGCGAGGAACTCGGCATGAAATATAGTCTACGGAGAGAGAGAGATGATAAACGCTGTTCATCACGTAGGACGACATATGGAAAGAGCACTCACCATGGAGTCTCATGACGGGGGATCTCTCCATATGTCGTTCTGCATGGACCATCTCAGAGTGTGTCTGAAGAACAGCACAACTCACTGCACCTTATTTGATGCACAAGTCCAGTCTTAGTGTTGCCTGGCTTTCATGTAAGAGGTGCAACATTTGAGTATGGTAACAATCCCACCTATCTGAGACGATATACCATGGATCTCACTCACAGGACCAATTACACAAGAACATCTGTAAGTTACAATACGATGCACATAGCAGCTAGTCACATGGGATAATGGAGTAGGTGCAGGCCACTTGCATTTGTCAGTGAGATCTCAATCTGCAGCCAACCAGTTCTCTACAACAGAGCTTCTCAAAGTCTGAACCTGGGTTCACATCTGGACAGAATGGCAACTTGATGCAGACCCAGCTCATGTCTAGTGTTATCAAGTCTAACGTTTGCTATCTCTTGGACAGGTGGCCCCAAAATCACGCATCAGCTCAACACTGGAGAGTTTGCAATGGCGAGGTACGAAGCTCTTGTTGCACATACAGACAGTAATGTGACCGGTGTAGTTGTCCTCGGCTCGAGTAACAGAATGTTCTTATCACCTGGTTCTGTAACGTTTCCTGAAGAAACTGGCAGATGAGAGCCCAAACGCACAACTCGCAGACGGGGAGATGACAGCAACAGACAGTTTGATGACCAAAAGCAGGCAGGGATCAGTACATAGTGAATCAGTCCGAACACAGGGAAAGATAAAGTGTGTGTGTGTGTGTGTGTGTAAGGGCTGAGCCCTGCCTTCATCGAAACACACAGCAGAGTAGAGGAAAGAAATCAACACGGCCATAAACAAGTTTTTGGTTGTTTTTTTTTTTTTTTAACGGGACCGTGTACTTTTTTTTTTACATTACTGTCCCCATTCAATGCAAGAACCCAGATTATAGCTTCCAGCCAATTCCCATCTGTAGTCTGTGCATGTCTTTTTATTGATGGTGGGAGGAAAGCGGAGCACCCGGAGGAAACCAACATAGACATGAGGAGAACATGCAAACTCCACACAGAAAGAACCTGGGACAGGATTTGAATCAGGACCTTCTTGCTGTGAGGCAAACGTGTTAATGAGCAGCCTGCCAGTACATGTATTTTCATTAAGGCAAGAGCCAAGCGATGGCAGAGAGGGGCAAGTCTTCACGCAACATTCCGTCGATTCCTAGGATATGAAAACCTACTACCGGTACACCTAACTTGGCAAATTAGCCAATTAGGTGAAGACGTCATCATCAAAATGTATGAAGAAAGGAAAAGTTGGCTAAGATTACTGAATATTTAAAGAGGAGTCAAAAGAGAGCTGACTAAGTGTTATTTTGTTGTGGCCAATCACCCCAGACCTATGAACTTGAAGAAAAACCAGAGCATTACGTTTGGGAACCCCTGGTCTGAAAAGAATGGACCAGTCTGCTCAGGTCACCTTGATGTTCAGCCCTGGCCCGCCGATAGAGGGAGGGAGGGCTTCATGAAATGGTGAATGAATGGACTTGTTCTCATTTAGTCCTTTTCTAGTCAAGTGAACTCTCAAAGCACTTTACAAAGAATGCCTCACATCTAGCAAGCCACAGCAGAGGGATACGATCCCACTACGCCTGATTTCTAGGTACGCGCTCTACCCCCTGAGCCACTCTGGCTACCTGAAGGCTTGAATATATATATATATATACATATATATATACACACACAGACACACACAGACACACACACACACACATGCTGTTGGTATGTATAGTATGTGGGGTCGTACTAGTTTAGCGGTGGAACCCAGGCCTCCAAGTCAGATGTGATGTCACAGTTCAATCCCATCATAGGTTGTCAGGAAGGGTATTTTGACTTTAATCCCCCATCCTCCATCTAAATCAATGTCCATTCCCACAACAGTGGGACTAATCGTAAAACATGAAAATGGACCTGAACCCTAAATAGTATGTCCTGTACGGTCTGCCCATCCACAACGTATTAAACCGTGTATAGAATCAAACACACTGTGAAATCTGCTTTCAATGATCATGGTTGTAATGACCGTCCACTTAAACCGATCAAAAGTCAATAGACTGAATCCATCCCGCCATTTTAAACTGCTTATCCAATGTCGGGTCATGGGAGGGCTGTCCTGGAACCCATGTTACTCCTCATTCGGTGGAAAGCGGGGATACGCCCTGGACAGGTCACCAGTCCATCACAAGGCAGAGCATTTAGGGGAATACTGTCCTGCTCAAGGACACTTTGACACATTTCTCTGATGGTGACAGGACCGAACCTGCAACCTTCTGATCACTAAAAGACCACTCTACCCACTGAGCTACCCTGACCCCACTAGACGGAATCATTTCAATAATTCCACTGTTTAAAAAAATCAGTTTACTGTAATCCAACAGTCATTCATCCATCATCAACCACCTATCCAAAGTTGGGTCACGGATCTGATGGTGCCACCCAGTGCTCGTTGGGTGGAAGGTGGAGAAGCACCCTGGCCAGGTTGCCATTTCATCTCAGAGTAGCCATGGGGGATTCGATCTCACAGCTCATTAGTTCCTGAAGCGTGTGATCGGCTACTGATCTACCTTGAACCCTTTCATACACAGGAAATAAATAAAAAACATTAAACCCAAATTCAGGAGAATGAATGTTGAATCGGTAAAGTTTCCCCCCCCCGAATAGTACCACCTCTGCTATTAAAACCCATCCTCAAAATCACTAGATAACCCACAGTAGACTAAGAGTACTATGATCCATAGGCCTCAACCTACTGTCCTTAAAACTGTTATTTTGACGTTACTAAGCGATGTCACCGTGAGAAACAGTCTGTTTTCTAAAGTCGAGCTCGCAGTGATTGGAGCAGCTCATATATTGTAACAGTGCAATAGTCGACATAAGGCTGCTGTCTTTTAGCCAATTAAACACTTGTCAGATAGATTTTCATCTGGAAAAAAAGCAAAACAGAAAAAAAAACACAGTTCTGCATTGCTGTCGGTGAGCCGCAGTCCTGTGATTTCATCATTCTCATAGCTTAAAAGTGATTCTGTAGGTATCCTCTGAAAGAGGACACTGAACAAATGGAGGCTGAAAACACCACAGGGGCAAAACCAACAGTCTGAGAATCTATTCCTTCAATACACATAGTACCATCTCCACTTAAATATGCCAGTGAATCTGTTTGTAATTATAATGCGCTACCTATGGAGATGAATGTAAAGCACGTGACCATAGTCCTGGCTCAGAGTGTTCCATTTCCTCTGAAGCAAAGTGTGTCAGAAGTGTTTCCAGGGCCAAGCACCAATTATTTAGAGCTGTGGGCCCTCCCTGGGGCCAAGGTCATTATGGGAGTGTCACTATCTCGGCCTCACGCTTCTTCTTCATTTACAACTTATTGGCAGAAATTAAACCGTGTGCATGGGTGGTTGTGTCGGGGGGGCGGCTGTTAATTTGGATGTCTGCGAGATCCTCTTAGCACAGCTAGTATTATTCTTCTATATAACAACATTTGCAGAATAGATTTTCCCAGAGAACGGAGTTTGAATGAAGTAGGCAGAAAGCAGTGTTAAGCAGATTCTGAGAGGTATTGCATTGGAACAACGGCGAGAGAAAGTGGGGATCATTAAAAATATTGCTTATCTAAGGGAAAATTTCCAACTTTAAATGATTCCTCGCTTTGTCTCCCTCCCTGTAAGCGTGCTTCGTCTAGAGGTCCTCTCTCCCTCCCTCTTTTCTTTCAACAGTTAGATTTGCCGCTTGTCACCTTCTATTGATCATGTCTAATTTGCATCTAGGAAAAGATATGAACTCAGATATTCACACTGCTCGATGATTTATTCATCTCAAAATCAAAAAAAGAGGGAAAAAAAGAGGGAGAGTGGAAGAAAGGTAGATGAGAGGGGGAATCTTCACAGGCAGCGGGCGACTAGCAGCCTCAGAGGCTGGGCTCCTCTTCCCCACATTGCCCCCAGGCACATGGTGTGCAAGTCCTCCTAATTAACAAGGTGAATCATGCTGCCGCTCCCTAATTAGCCAACATGACAATCTAATGGAAACACGCGGGCCGCGCTGGCACACTTAGCATCACCTCACGAGGACCCCCACTGCCATCCTTCCCTTATGAATTCCATACAAATGACATCGTTTTCTGGAAAAAAAATAACAAAGAGAAAAAGAGAAGGAACAGTTTGGTGCTGCACTGCACACAATCGGTATTTGGCGGGGGGTCAGATGGGTGAGGAAAAGAGAAGTCATCTGGTGAAGGTGAAGGTTCCGCTCTCCTCTTTTTAAGCGTTGAAGCTCTCCTCTCCTCTCCTGGTGGTGTTTGTTGCCTAATTGAAACGTGTCCTGCCTCCTGCCTCCCTCTCATCCCAGGCAGAGGAGGATGGCACCTCGCCACGAGCATCGCTCAGCATACCCAATTCCCCTGTCGCAGAAGTCCCAAGAAGTGCTCTAGCGCACAAAGAGAAAAGTGATCCTACAGGCTTGTTCAACGAGGAGACGAGCCGCTATCTCCCTCTGAGGCAAAAATCTCCGTTTTTTTGTTGTTTTCCCTCATTACAGCACTTTGTAATATTCGAAAACACACAGGAACACCAAAGGTATTTTTAAAAGCCGGCTTCTCTTTTCTCCTTGTAATATGTCTTGAGGAGGGGGGGGGAAGAGAAGTTGAAACTACTGACAACAAAGCAACAAATAAAACTAGGGCCAGAGTGTGCTGTTTAATAGCCTGCGCATGTTGGAGACCCACATAACAGATCTTTGTTGCGCTGTAATTAAATCACCCACAACAATACAATATGTGGTCTTTCAAGTGTCAAAAGCTGAAACACTTGAACAGTAAGAATCAGTTTAAATAACCGCTAATAACTGGTGCATGGCTATGTCTGTAACTGCAAATGGTGGATACTGGCCCCGGTGCCTGACATCATCCACTCCAGCAGAGCACTGACACACTAGTCCAATAACACCAACGTGCACATGTGAGCACGGACCACTCACAGAGATGATATGTGAGCTACAAGAGCCAAGAGGTCAGAAATGAGGAACACTGCCACGAGATGAGAGGCACAACAGCGGGGATTTTCTTTGAAAGTCGTTGTAGAGATGGAGCAGAGGGAAGGAGGATGGAGAGGGCTTCAACTGGCGGGCTTCGACCCCCGAGGCCAGCCTGATAGGAGAGAGCATCTCTTTGAACATGGCGGCCTGCGGAGGGCCAGAGGATGAGAGCCTGTGAACTCGCAGATATAACCAGGCTAATAAAAAGCTAACGGGCTCTTGCATTGTCCTCTGACACACAGGAGCACTGTGAGGCGCTGGCCGATGGGCCACTCAGCGTGGGTGTATTCCAGTCTCTCTGTGACCCGGTCACCTGTGGAGGATGCCAGGGTTATTGTGAAGCATGAATGTGCGTTTAAGCTCGGCATATCCTGGTCTGGCAAAGGGTTACGGTTGAATCGGCACACACGGTAAACATTAATGTGCACAATCTTCCCATTAAGTATGCAATGCAGGATAAATATGCTAAACTCAACTGGTGATCGCATGTTTATCGCAGGAGCGCAAGCCCGTGTCCGTCCACATATCTTTAGCATATACGTTCATGCAAGCCATATTCTACACTTGTTTATAATTGCAGCTAAGCAGGGTTCAAAGTTGAACCAGGGCAAAATTCATTCAGTAGAGCTTCAGGATATTCCAAGCAATGCTTGTGTGGAAATGTGGGCATGCACACATACACACACACACACACGCACACACACACAAATATATCTGTTAACGCCTGAGGAGGAAAAATATTTGAGGAAAATTATTCTAACAAAAAGCTGCAAGATTCCCTTTGGACAGCTCTCCGTTTCACAAGTCTTCGGGAATTACTGCGTGCTGGAAAGTGTGGGATCAAGGCAAGGACATGAGATTTTGGAAAAATGGAAAAGGAATGAAGGAGGAATGGAGGGTGGAGGAGCATTACAGTGGCCTAAAGATGGAAGTGAAAGCTGGAATATGCCTCCTCCCTCTGTGCGCTCCAGTCTGTAGATGCAGTGGTGGGGCCCAACAGTGGGACGCAGACTGCATTAACCATATTTCTAACCTCTGATTATCCAGGGAAAGTGAAGTCGGCACACATGCTCAGCACCTCCTTGCTTTATACTCACACTAACCACTCACAACTGGGAGCTCCACGGTATAATCCCAGTCCCCTTGGCCGTCTGCTGGAATAGTTTGGAGTTAAAAGTCTTGCTCAAGGGTACTTCCATAGTAATTGCTAGGGGATCATAAATTGTTTCTCATTAACCCTCTGTTGCCTTGGTTAAGCTTTTCAGTGGCCACCACTACAAGATCGAGGCAGTACTGGGGAAGCTCAATAGTGTGAACTGGTGTAACTCTGTGAATGTGAAACAGAATGAAAAAGACGATGTCTACTCGGAGAACATCCGGATTTTAAAATGCTACTCTCCATCAACAGTACCGCATCTTTCCGATAGCAAAAAACAATCAACTGCTCCTCACCATTCCACAGTGGGTCTCTACATATACGTTCACACATGTATTTCGTCTCACTACTACTGACTGTAGGTGATGCACATAGTAACAATAGAAATTACAAGTGAAGAAATTCCTTTATTAGTCCCATGAGAGGAAATTTGCAATGTTATAGCAGTAAAGCGGAGAACTGAACAGAGTCAGGAAAAATGTGATAATAATAATAATAATAATCCATCAATCATCAATCGCTTATCCGAAATTGGGTCGGGAACTGGAGCCTATCTCCGTTCTCATTGGGGGAAAGACAGGGTACACCCTGTATAGGTCACCAGTCTATCACAGGGCAGAGCAGTTAGGGGAACGGTGTCTTCCTCAAGGACACCTCAACACGCTTCTCTGTAGGTGCGGGGATCGAACCTGCAACCTTCCGATCGCCAGGCGACCACTCTAACCACTAAGCCATGCCTCCCCATAACAGTAATAATGATAATAATATGCATATTACAGACCAACTTACTCTGAATTATTTGTGTTCATCACCACATAAATGTTTGAGGCTACGACTCAAAATATCAATGGCTTACATTTCCCGGGCTGTTTGATAGAGTGGGATGGCATGAAGTTGGGACTGTTGTTAAACTGACACTGAGCTTTTACCCAGTGAAAGAGCTCCCTATCACCTCCTCGGTGTCAACAATTGACAGACCCGTCCCTGCACATAATATTGTGAATTTAAGAGCTGAATTTCCCTTATGTTTTTCTATGGCCGTTTGCTAGGTGTGGTCTGTGCCTATCTGTTTGGGGTTAGTATCAGCATCACAGAAGCATAATCACAAGGTCACCAATCATTGGAAGTACTAGCTCTCTTTCAAAGGGCATGGATGGGAATGGATATGATGTATGCTATAAGCCCAATATTGTAACAGAAAACTAAAGAATGCTGACAATTTACCATGAGAACTATTGGCCCAGAAAATTATGGTACTAATAATGTTTCATATATGTACTTATTGTCCCAGTATGGGATCCGTATGGTACCCTTATGGTCCTACATTTATAGCAAGCCTAGCACAGGTAAAGCATGCAACAGTAACTCTGTCATGCCCAGCATGAAGCTTGTGCAAAAAGCCTCTTATGCTTGGGTGCATATTATTTTGGCTTCAAGCATGTTTTTAGCCTTCCTGCAATGAACTACGCATTAGATATAGTTGAAAAACATGGTTTGCTGCACCAGGTTAGCTATGGTGCCACAAAGTCCTAAAATGAAAGAGGAAAAAGTAGCTATTTGAGGATTGGTGTGGAAGATGGAAGGTTTTGGCTAGAAGGAGCAACTTCTTGATGTAGGATTCAGTCTCAGCTGACTGCAGGTATCTCAACCCTTATAAACAATACAGCTACATGACAACCAAACAAAGGATGAAAGCTGGCCATTGACTGCACATTCAGAGGAACCGATTCCCTTAGCTGGATTATTGAGCAAGCATCAAGACATTGTTGACCCATTTCGTTGAGGACTTGCCTTAGCTTGCGGCAACTAAGATGGCTGACCACATAAACCACTTGAAATTTAACCTCAGATACAGACTGAGCTGGATTACACTAAGAGCCTTCAAGTTAAAAAGCTGTAAAGACGCAGAGGCAGCTGCTGAACGAACGACTGAGAAAACTCAACTGTAATGCCATCCACGCTTTGACAGCTAAAGAGGAGCAGATCCTAAGGAGAATGACGTCGCGTCTAGATGACACTTCTCTTCAATGTGTGATCGGGCTCACGGAGAAGGCTCATCTAGCACGACGCAAACAGTCAAATACCAGGCAGCGAAAGAAGTTAGACTTACTTGCTACACACCAGAGATATCGGTAGACGACGCCTTCAATGGTGGACAGGGAGAAACAGACCGGTCAGACGACGTTGATGCAGAAATTTGTATGTTGTCCCGCGGCAATTTTCGGTGATGGAAGTTACTGAAGCCGCGAAATTAACGACCCGGAACAACAACCCGACAGACCCGGAAGCGGAAAGAGTGTGGACGGAAGTCAGGGCTGTCTCACTTATACGAAGGTTCCACCGTCTGACATCAGCCGAGCGAAAGCTGTGACGACTCTCGATAAGGACGAAAACATCTTCATCCTCCCGGATGACAAGGGCAGATGCCATGAGAAATTTTATGACGCTAATTTGCAACAAAACTACTTATGAGCCCCTGAAACGAGATCCAGGCTGTGGTTACAAGAAGGTGATAGATTGTCTGAAGCAGTCAGAACAGGACAATGCTACTGACAGGTTTTTGTACCATAGGTTATACCCAGGGGAACCTATGCCTAGTCTTTGTGGTTTGCCTAAGACACAGATACATGATGTGTTATATTTGTGTATGTTTAATTCTATCATTTACAACACCTTCAAGTTTTTGGCATCCGGTATTTTAGTGTGGGTTGAAGCATCTGGGGGAAAGGAAGTATTGGGCCCCCTTAAATACTGTAAAATGTGAAGTAGTGATGTTTATTTGCCCCATCATGTCGAAAAACTGTATAATATTTGAACATTGGGAAGTTTTCGGTGTGAGGTGGAGGGGGTGCTACTTTTATTTATTAATACTTATGTATCTTTGTTTATGACATTTTGGTGCCCCTATTACTTTTTTATCCATGCCTGCAGTCAGCTCAGACTGAAGATGTCCCCTGTATGAGTGACGAAACGTTTCTCATTAAAACTTCTCACCCAGATGAACTGATTCCCTTTTTTTTGGCAGCAGTACCCTATTTGTCTCCCCTCTGCCCCCTAATTTCACTCTTCCTTTACTCCGCTTTCCACCTCTACCCTCACTCACTTTTTCCTGAGTCCAGTAGTGCCTGCAGACGGGAGTTGTGATGATGAATCTGTGGCCGCAGTGTGTCTCTGTGTCTGACACTGTGATATATGGCCACATGTCTTAACCCTCCGCCCCTTTCTATCTCTCTACAGCTTTCTTTTATACTTCCTTCCTCGCTCCTCTCGCTACCAGTCTATCTTTTCCCAACTCTCTCTCCCATTCTCTCCATCTGGATGCCTATAGCCCCCCCCTCTATGTCAGTGGTCAGGCGAGGCCTTCTGCCTCAGTGTTGGAACAGAGAGAACACAGACCTGACAACAGAAAACAGGAATTGGGTTGCTCGTTTTGCCCATTGATTTTCACTGGGGGCATTTCTGAAATAGCCCATCTGACCTTTCTGCCAAATGGTAGTGAATGGAGGAAACCAAGGCACTAGAGCCCACACACAGACACACACACACACACTTGTTGGAGCTCTGCCGGCAACTATCTGGTGAGCCAGCAGTGACAGGCAAGGCGACTCAGGTCAGGTTGCTGTTGCATCTGCTAACTGCCGGTATACACTGAGGCAAAGACTGCTTGTGTGTGTTTGTGTGTGCATGTATGTGTGGGTGTGGGGGTACAAACATATGCTGGCAGAATAGTATTGTTAAATAGTAAATGGACTTGTGTTTTACAGCACTTTTCTAGTCTAGCAGCCACTCAAAGCACTTCACAATGAATGTCTCACATTTACCGAGCTATGCAGTGGAATACGAACCCGCAACAACTAACTCCCAGCCGTGCGCGCTACCCATTGAGCTACCACACATTGTTCTCAGATCACATGCAGTCCAACAGCAAAGTTTTATATCAAATGTGAACCAGGACTTTATGGACAAATTCAACTTTTATTGAGCCCCTAGTGAGTGAACCCATACACCAAGGATTTTAGTTCTGGTGAAATGCCCAGTGTAAGAGCAGCAGGGGAAGGCATGAATAAAATTGTTTTTCCAAAAATAAAACCCCCCCAAAAACTAAAATTTTGCAACAACACTACGTCAAAACGTTGTATATGGCAATTCTTTGCATGGTCAGTGTTGGAAATAGTGGCTAATTTATTAGAGGGGATAGTCAGTAGACATTAGTAACTAATTACTGGATGTTAGAAAGGAAAATAATAAAATGCTTTATTCGCACGGTGCATATCAATGAACATTTAGACTGTCAATAAGCCAGATTTAGCCACCAGGCTAATATCCATCTGTTGTCCCAGGCAGTTAGGGCTTCGATGTCTTGCTCAAGGACACTTCGACGTGCTTTCTGAAGATCGAACCACCAATCATCCAATTACCAGACAACCTGATTTTGCTCATGTTTACTTGATGACAGTATCAAAATGTCATATGAAGAACACAAATCTATCTCTCAGGATAAACAATCCTGGATCCAAAATCAAACTCCACTAATTGGCTCAAGTGTTAAACCATCTAATCGGTCTCAAAAATGGTGGGAACAGATTATTCTGTAATGCTAACAGTAGTCCCAGTGGCAGCTTAGCTGTATCCTCTGTGGCTGGGGTGAATATTCAGGAAGTAATTTTACAGTCTCTGAATTAGAGAGCCATGTCCAAAGTTCCTGTGATCTGGAGCAAATTGCTTACCCACCTCCCAATTTGGTGAACACCACAGTCATTTCAGCAGTGCTTTAATACTATCTAACATGTCTGAGAATATGTTTAAGTGCCTGATTCTTCCTGGTATGATAGGATGGGAATGTGTTTCTCTACTACTGGTGGTACCTATAGCATCCATCACATAACCATCATTTCTGACATGGAGAACCACTAGGATTATATCAAAGAACCAGTTATTATTTTGAGGGATTTTTGGGAGAATTTCAACTGGTTTTATATGATGATCTAATATCATTAATATGATTAGCTGAGCTAATCAAATATGAGTGTGCTCGGATTAATCAGCCTCTCGGGCTCATTTGCAGTATGGTGGGAAGTGTATTGTGAGTGGTACAGTATGGTTTAGAGACAGAAGGCAGAGCTGGAGGTGGCAGAGATGAAGATACTCAGATTTGCATCGGGAGTGACGGAGTAGGACAGATTTAGGAAGGAGTGCATTAGAAGGACAGCTCTAGGGACCAAGCAGGAGAGGCCAGACTGAGATGGTGTGGACATGTGTGGAGGAGAGATGCTGGTATATTGGGAGAAGGATGCTGAATATGGAGCTGCCAGGCAAGAGGAGAAGAGGAAGACCAAAGAGGAGGTTTATGATGTGGTGAGGGAGGACATGCAGGTGGCTGGTGTGACAGAGGAAGATGTAGATGGGACAGGGAGAGATGGAGATGATCTGCTGTGGTGTCTTCTAACAGGAGCAGCCAAAGTAGTAGTAGTAGTAATAGTAGTAGTAGAAAAGAACCAATCCTGGGAAAATGTATGAAATCCTTTATATGCTTACAAACATATGATACGCACCTCCAGCATGATGTCTGAATGCAAATATCTTGAAAGACCATGCTGGCACCTGGAGTGCCTGACAACTGACCAAGATGAATGTAAACACTGGTGTCACAGGCTCAGATCCCACCACCAGGATGCTGGCCCCCTCCCTGGTGTCTAAATCTGACTGGTTCTTATTCATCTCCATTGGGTCCACTTAAAAGATAGTTAGCCAGGGCCGATTTACTGCTACCACCACTCTGTGCCTGCCTTCTGCGAACAAACGTGCAAGCTCAATTTCAACATCAACAGTTGGTTAAACTGTATAATGGTCTGTCAATCCATCCGGCCAAATGAGTTTTCCAAGGTGGTAGTCGTGGATGTGGCAAAGTGTGTGTTCGAATGTGCATGTCTGCATATGAGTGTGTGTGAGACATAAAGAGAGGCTGGCTCCTCCGACCGTTGCCTGAAAAAAGAAGCCGGGGCTCATTATCCTGATGAAATTTGCACAGATGTGTGAGCTGCCGACAGAGTCTGCAGTGACACAAACAGCCAGCTCTGTCCCCTTGAGCCAGTCAGGTGATGAAAACGGGAGAGGCACGGGGGCTGAGAAACGATGGCCATTAAGCAAAAAGAGAGAGGGAGAGAGAGAGAGAGAGAGAGAGAGAGAGAGAGAGAGAGAGAGATGAGGGAGGTTGGGATGGTGTGTGCAGGGAGTGATCGGGCTCGCATGTCTCTCGTATGCAAGAGAGATCATTACATAAAGTAACAATTTCAAAACCCCCTTTTTAAAATTCAAAATGAAAATGAGAATGCGTATGCATGTGTAAGTGCATGCTCGCCGCGTCTTCTCACGAGGCGCTAATCTGGCCGTATCCAGATGATGAGCGGACTGCCACTTAACGGGGAGGAGATCCACTTTGATCACACGCTCCCCCTGGGGCAAACCTATCGCGCAGCCTATTGCACTGCCTCATTTGCATATGTTGGGCTTATGGGTAGGCTGAGATCTAGTCTGAAGGTTCTAAACTGCGGCAACGCTCTCTCCTGCTAAGAAAGATCTTCACTGCTTGGAGCAAGGAGAAGAAAGAGTGGCAGCAGTCGCCAGAAGGCTGGAGATGCGAGCTTGCGACTGGAAAGTCACCATTTTGAAAATCCATGCCAGGGATTCTGTATGAATCTATGAAACTATGACTGTGGTGTCACTCATCAATGCTGTTGAGCAAATCGATCCACGCCCAGCTGCTTGTGAGGAAGATGTTCAGTCAATGATGTTACGTTGGACAGCTGCCGGGGTGTCAAACTGTGGAACTGTATGAGCGAGAGGCCTCACCGAACGAGAGCATAAGTGTTCCGTCAACTGGCCCTGATGAGAGGCCCGTTTGACGCATCATGATTAGTCCCCAAATCGTAGGGGGTGGACACAGAGTTAGATGGAGCTGGGGGGGGTTTAAGGCCGGATACCCTTCCTGACGCCCCGCGGAGTGCTCGAACCTGCAGCATCTGGCTCGTCAACTTTCCCTGATAAATCAGGAAATTCAAAAGAGCAATAAAGTTAAGATTCTCCGTGCTGTTAAACTTCCACCTCAGTAACAACAATAGGTATGAGGTGTTGCTTTAAGCCCCTTGCCCACATGCGCTGTGCACTGTTGCTCTATACGAGCCTCTTGATCCTCACACGCGAGCCAACAAAAAAAGGAAAGAATGAAAGAAACCAGGGGAGTTAGCTCTCGCTTTTGGAATAGGAGAAAAAGAAAGGCTAATATTAACAATAATAATAATCATAACAGCAATGCACAAACTCCTACCTGTAGCAGAACTACTGTGCTGGCATAAACAATGTTGACTAACCACTTAAAGGAGAGTGGTCTACTTTGTGAGCTCCATTGGGAATCCCACATTATCCAACGCTGGCTGTTAAAGCTAGGAGACTGGAGCATCCTCATAATCATCCTAAGCATCCTAAGCTTTTATGAGTGCTGGAGACTGTGGCTAGAAGAGGAGAAGAGCATAGCTCCCCAACACTGGTGGTTTATACAGACCAAGCACCGATACATTAGAGACCATCAATCATCCATCTTTACAATGCTTTGTGCTATTCACAACTGTATTCTTTGTAGGGGTCCCGCTGCGTTTCTGCTTTCTTCAAGTTTACTGCTGCTGCACGGTTTGCTCCATCCCCAGGAGAAATGTTAAGGTAAAGTTATTTCATATTTCTACTCCTTTGGTTCTACCGTGCTGCCCTTCATGATGAGTTGACAGCAGCTGAAAGATAAATACATGACGGGCCTCCGGTGGTGTAGGGGGATAAGACACCTATGTTCAGTACATCACTGTGTCATGCAGTCGGGGGTTTGAATCCCAGCTGGACCGTTTCCAACCACAGCCAGCGGTCCATAGTTAGTGGGTCATAATGGGCTAAGCCTCACATGGGTATAAGGGTTAGGTTGGATAAAGTATTGTGGGTTCACTAGTGTCCCCCTCTGGGTGGTCCAGGCCTCTTGGTTAAGTGAAGGGAAAGTACTCTGCTTCATTCTCCTCTGAGGGCCAAGCACTGTGCTTTCCCCACCAGACCATGATGTGTGGACTAGTGAGGGCTAGTGGTCATGTGACTTGGAGGAGACACATGCTACCACTTCCTCCTTCCTGTTGATGTTCTAGAGGAGTATCAGAGAGACTGACCCACCAGTAGGACACTCAGGGGGTTCAGGTGGGGGGAGAAG
>OMLC01036717.1:0-11125 GCA_900302585.1 Regalecus glesne
CTATAGCCAAAATTATTCACTGAAGTCAAGGAGTTGTCCGTTAGCCCAGATATTTCCATTTTCAATCCAAATTATTCAACCCCCACTGCAAATCAGGTTTATTAGTCAAATATACAAACAAGCAGCTGTTTTACAAAAAAGAAATCAAACGAACATTTTAAATAGCTCAACACAACTAATATTACAGGTGGTTTCTCCAAATTCAACAAAAAAATGCTGCTTATAATGATTACTGCAGTCTCAAAATTATTCAACCCCTCATAAAAACATCTTTAGTACTTGGTAGAGAATCCTTTAGCTGTTATGACCTGCTGCAAACATGATGCATAGCGAAACACCATCTTCTGGCAGCATCCCTGAGGAATCTTGGCCCATTTCTCATGGGCAGAGGCCTCCAGCTCACTAATACTCATGGGTTTGTGTGGATTGTGTGTGTCAAAGATTTGGTGCCAGAAGTCCTTAAGACTTGGGCAGGACCAAAACATGTGGGTATGATTGGCAGCTGACTGTTTACACCTGTTGCAGCTGTCACTGACGTTTGGATAAATTTTTGCCAGCCAAGCATTTGTGTAATGTGCTTTTAAAAGGATCTTACATTGTACTAAGCTGTGCCTGGCCCAAATGGACGAAGAGTGAACTAAAAAGCAGCATTTTTAGTTGAATTTGGAGAAACCACCTGTAATATTAGTGGTGTTGAGCCATTTAAAATGTTATTGTTTGATTTATTTTTGTAAAGCGGCGGCAAGTTTGTATATTTGACTAATAAACCTGATGTGGGGGCAACATGGCGTAGTGGGTCGTCGCAGAGCATAGAGCGGTCGTCTGGCAATCAGAAGGTTGCCGATTAGATCCCCACACCTGCAGAGAAGCGTGTCGAGGTGTCCTTGAGCAAGACACTGTTCCCCTAAATGCTCTGCCCTATGATAGACTGGCAACCTATATAGGGTGTACCCCGTCTTTCGCCCAATGAGAAATGAGATAGGCTCCAGTTGCCCCACGACCCGATTTCGGGTAAGCGATTGACAATGGATTTATGGATGGAAACCTGATTTGAAGTGGGGGTTGAATAATTTTGATTCCAACTGTAGATGCTGCCACCCCCCAAATGAATGAATAAAATAAAAGCTGGGTTTATCATCATATGAATTGAGGATTTCTGCTACAGGGTCAACATGGTAGTTAGGATTATAACATTTACCTTTACAATCAGGCCCTGGAATTAATAATCTGTTATTTGATTACTATTTTAAAAATAATTCTAAAATTAATGATTGATTTACAGACTCGCTGTCTTTGTTCTGGTACTGATTACTTCACATGAGTGACTGCAGGCCCAACATAGGAATATCCACTTAGGATTTACTATTTTGTGTCAATATCGTCCTCTGTCCATATTATGGTAGTGAATCTTAAATGACAAGGATTTTTTTCAACTTGTCAATTATATTACGAATCTTCACTGTAAGCCATGGTACTAACTCTTTTTGTTGCACTATTTTCCTGAAAGAGACAACTTCTTCTTAAAACAGGCACGAAAGAGGGACTCTGAGAAGCCGTTGAAGTCTCACAAAAAAACAGATGAGCAGTATGAGCATACTGAGAAAGGGAAGGAGAGGCTCTCAGCAGAGAATGGAGAAGAGCGATCCCGACGCAAGGAAAAGCCGTCCAGAGGACAGAGCCGTTCTAAGTCACACTCTCGGGAAAGGTGGGTGTTGATTAGCATTCTATAGTTTCTCAATGTTGTTATAACAGTTTTAGTGGCACCACAGGCCGATGGAGGTAATGGCATTTGCCTTTATTTCTTGTGTGTGTGTGTGTGTGTGTGCGTGTGTGAGTGTGTGTGCGCGTGTGTGTGCGCGCGCGTGCGCACACATGCGTGCACACACACCCAGGTGAAAAATTAAAGTAACAATATCAGTATTGACATTGTGGGCATCAGGAAGGGCATCCACCCTTAATCCACCATGCTCCATCTAAGTCTATGTCTACCACCACAACGTGGGGCTTAACATGACATGTAAAAATTGACCTCTCATCAATGCTTGACCTCTATCTTAAGATAAGAAGTTTTGATGTGAACACTACCTTCATAAGAATGTTTTCCTGTTTTATTGACTCAGTTCTTAAATTCGTTCTCAGCTGGTATGGATCACTTACCCTCAAAACTAGGAACAGGTTGCAGGGAATTATCATAGATTGCAGGCCTAACCTAATCTACAAGGTAAGGATCTTAAAGACAGTCCAATAAATCCTAGCTAATCCTAGCCACCCGCTGACCAAGGAGTTCAAGTTTTTTCTGTCTGGCCGTCAATACAATCTGCCCACACGCAGGACCAATGAACTTAACCCATATGTCTCGGCTGCCATTCTCCTTTTAAATAATTGATTTTTGTATTGTTCTGTCTGATGGTTATGTTTTACTTCTGACTTTATAACAAATAGTCTTTGCTAAGGACTTTGATTGGTAGACTCAGATATGTAGCTGCATAGTTGGAAAAAAGACCTGCACGCACACCAGCCCTTTGTAGGTCATACTGCCTACCCTTGCCTTAAAAGGAGATGTCACTGCAAATCATTACAAAGTGATTACATTTATCCTATGATGAGAAATTTCTACGCTGATGGGAGTGGTCCAGGATGTAATGCCTCCTTCCCCAAGACACAAGGGGTCACTGAATGGTTTGATAATTGAAAATGATGTGATGGGCTTCACAGTCACTAGATCTCAACACAGTTGAACACCTATGGGAGATTTTGACCAATGTATTTGACAGTACTGTCTACCACCAGTACCAAAACACCAAAGGAGATTATATCTTTTGGAAGATGCTGCCTCAACCCCTCCAGTTGAGTTCAGAGACTTGTAGAATCTACATCAAGGAGTATTGAAGCTGTTTTGGAGAGTTCTTGTGGCCCAACGCCTTGCAAATATAGTTAATGTTGGTTTTTCCTTTAATTTTCCTCTGACTATTTAAAATGCATCTTTTTTTCTCAAGAATGGCTGTATGAATTAGTTGTTTTTAAAAAAAGATCTCATTTCTTTAATTTTAGCCGAAATATGTGGCATCTTAAATTCTTGTTATTCAAAAGTATTTATTTGCTTTTAAGGCGCCATCACAGCAGAAGTAGAGACAGACGCCGATCACAATCACGCAGCCGAGATAGAAAGAAGAAGGCCAGGTCCCGCTCAGGATCACGGCCTAAACATCGGCATCATAGCAGAAGCCACAGTAAGAGCAGGTGGGATTGCTTAACATTCTTGCCATGTCTTGTTTTAATTTGATTTATCTGACATGCATACATTTCAAACATCGACAAAACATTCTTTGAATTGCATTTTCTATGTGGGCCCAGGGAGAAAAAGAAAAGGAGCGAGAAAGTGCGCAGAAAGAGTCGAAGTAGAACTGTGAGCCCACCTGTCTTCCGGGGCAGAAACACAGCCATGGATGCACAAGAAGCCCTGGCCAGGAGGTAGAACAACTTTGGAACTCTTGGGTGAAGGTTCATTTCCTATGAATCTCTTGGGTATACTTCAATGAAAGCATTTTAATTTCAAAGCTCACTGACTAATTTGAACCCCTCACTCTGTCTTGTACGAGGCTGGAAAGGGCCAAGAAACTGCAAGAGCAGAAAGAGAAGGAGATGTTGGAGAAACAGCAGCAGCAACAGGAGATAGCTGCAGGTGAATAAAGGCCATCGCCAATCGGGCAAAACATAATCATTGATGCAAAAAACCTGACTTGATATATTATGCCTGTCCTTTTAGTGGCCACTCCTCTGTTGTGCGACACAGTCGCAGCTGCTGCTGCTGCAGCTGCTGCAGCTGCTGCCACCAACCCTGTACTCAATGTAGCAGCTCTGCTGGCTTCTGGGACACAGGTCACCCCCCAAATTGCCATGGCAGCACAGATGGCAGCCCTTCAAGCCAAAACGCTGGCAGAGACGGGTATTGCTGTGCCCAGTTACTACAATCCTTCAGCTGTAAACCCCATGAAGTTTGCAGAGCAAGAGAAAAAGAGGAAGAAGTTATGGCAGGGAAAGAAGGAAGGGGTAAGAAGTGGATCTTGCACTCCACTACATTCACCACAATATGCAATGTATAATCACATTTTTTACTTATGCATTCCAGTTTGTCTACAAAAGGCTTCCCGTTGCAGTTATGAGAAAAATGTGGGGGTGTGCATCTCACTCACTTCAATATGTATCTCAGGGATCAAGAATCTGGTACATCTAGATGGCATTTCAAGCAACCCTAACGTTAACATGATTGTACATCTACCGTTTCTCAAAACAGTGCCATGCAATGTAACACAATGAAACAACTTCCCAGTCTCCTTCTAATTGTTTTCACCTATTCCATTTTATTTCTACTTATGCTATGATGGCTGTAACAAGTCTTAATAGATGTACATCTTCTCAATCCAGGGTGACATGGTGGTATTTACACCATATTGGGATAGCATTAGTTGGTAATAAAACGTGAATCTCTTTGCAGGTCTGATAAAGTTAGTCCACTCTTGTGATGTATACATTTTTGGTGATGTGGCATATTTTATTTCCCCATTGGGCTGATATCTATAAAATAAGTAAAGAAAAACTTTAAAAGAAGCCGGTTGAAAGTTGATTTTGTTTGAGCAAGGGCCAGTAGACTATAAAGTCTGTTTGAGCCCTCCCTGTTGAGAAGCGAGAAACAAGCATGTAAATGTCATGCACTCAATAGAAATATTGAGTGCATGGATGTTGGTTTTTGATGTAAATAGTCTTATTAGCTTAGAACTCAGTGGGTAGAGCAGTCATCTGGCAATCAGAAGGTTACAGGTTTGATCCTCGGTCTTGCATACAGCATGTGGAGGTGTCCTTGAGCATGACACTGAACCCCTAACTGCTCCCCAAGCGCCATATGTTGGCAGCTCACGGCTCCTATAAAATAGGATGGGTTAAAATGCAGAGAATTCCAAATTTCCCCTTGCGGCCTGATAAGGGAATCTATTTTTACTTTGTAAAAGTACTATATAAATAAACATTACTTGTTTTTATTTTTTCCCAAGGACAAGTCCCAGACTGCTGAGTTATGGGAGAAGCTTAACTTTGGAAACAAGGACCAAAATGTTAAATTTCGCAAACTCATGGGCATCAAAGTATGTATGATCAAATCAGTTTACTTGAAACGTTTATGCATTTGGCAAATTTTTTCATCTTTGAATTTCCGAAGTTCCTAAGATTTCATGTTTTTATAGGGTGATGAAGAAGGTGAAGCCTCAAAACCACTCAATGATGAAGGCTTAAAGACTCTTCAACAGCAAGAAGAAATGTTTAGAAATCTTGATGTTCAGTATGAGATGGCAAGGTCTCAGACACACACCCAGAGAGGAATGGGCCTTGGCTTCTCATCCTCTTTCTCTCGTGGAATGGATACCATGTAGTGCCAGGCCTTATGTTGTCTTGGCCTCCTCCAACTAATCATATAGGTCTGTCAGCTCACCACTAGCTCTGAAGCTTGCATGGATGTTGCTTTGGATCTGTAATTTATTTAGAAAGGAAGATCTCACATCTTGGAACATTCTAATGTAAATAGCTGGACACTGGGTTTGTTTCAGTGTTTATTAATCTGTACATCTTTACGTTATTATACAACTGTTCGACGACTGATGCTGGTTGAAGTTAAGACATTTTTTTGAAAAATCTTAAGCTTTTAAAAAACAAACTTATTGATGTGGTTGTTTTTAAAATGGAATATTATGTAGTTCAAGTGAAAATTTGTTTACATTGATTTACAGAAAGGCTTTACATTTGATCAGACATCAATGTAGTGTGATTAAACATTGTTGAGTTCCATTTCTCAAAAACAGGAAAGAAATGAGACAGTGGATTGTAATACTGAGGTTGTCCTAAGTAGCCAAGGTTTAATATTGGCTGAGAAAGGAGTATCCAGCATTCAGATATTCTTGAAATAAATACTTTTTGTGTTGAATTAGGCATTGTTTTTCTCCTCACTGCACCTTACTGATTATCTTTAGGGAGAATATATGCAACTTATAGTACATATTACAGTTTACCTAAAGAATGAATCTCACAAACATAAGGAGGAAAGAAAATAAGATTATAAAAATATTAAACCTTAAGTCTCAGTCCTATCTGCATATTAGACTCGAGTACAGTACATGAGCCACACCAGTGATGAGGTTGTGATTTGCAAATTCAAGGATAAGCAGTAGGATCGGGAACTCACTGTGTCTCTTCTCCAGCGTGGACTCCTCACTTAGGCCCATCCAGTGCAGCAGCAGTGTTTGCATGGCTTCTGGGAAAAGCTCTCTGACCAATTCCTCTGCAGGTGGTAGGTCAGTGATATGCTCGATATGCTGAACCTTAAAACGCTCTACCTGCTGACTGATACTGCCGTTGGCTACATGGAACTGCTGGCCGAGCCAACGCCCTATAGAGTTTAACAAATTACTTTTATACACAGAGCCCCAACTCTTGGCCTCCAGAAGTGTTAGTACAATTCCTGTGACGTCCCTTTCCTCAAGTATCCCATTCATATACTGGTCAATGTTCTCCAGAAGCAGCAAAGTGGTCTCCAACTGGGCTGTGCCACTTTGACTCACAGAAAATAGTTTTTCCTCCAAGGCATGCAGTTTTTGTGTCAGGGCTGAAGAAACTACTCTAATGGCCTTGGTTTGCACGCTCTCTTCAGAAAAAGAACAGTAATCATGATCTGCTGAGGTATTGCCTGAGAAACTTGAGTCTGTCTGACATGGAATAACAAACTCCTGAACATCTGTGCCAGGAAATCTTTGTGAAACCAGCTCGTCCTGAAGGTCTTTGTCATACACTTCAGTGATGGTCTTGGATGTTGAAGAGTCAAGCTGCATGCTGAGGTTGTAACTCATTTTCAAAAGGCTGTCATTTATTTGTCCTTTCCATACATCCTAGGAAGGATGAAAACAGGATGATTTATTATTTCTTTAAAATATTTTGAGAAAAGTTAACACCAAAGTTGCATACAGAAATGTCCATATTGTCATGTGTACCTGGAAGTTCTCCAGCACAGCAAGTTGATCTAGTCTGCTGTACATTTCAAAGGCTACTCGAAAAAGTCCTTGAACACTGTAGAACCAGAGGCAGTTGTTGGAAGTAGGTACTTTCAACCCATGGAACCTAAATGCTGAAAAACAAACCATCAACAAACCTGTAATGTCAGCACCTACATGAATTTCTGCAGCTATATTAGTAAGTAATCCTTTACTAATATAGAATCTTTTGGAACAAAAGTTACAAGGCAATGTAAAACAGAGTACAAACAATAAGAGAGTGGAATGCGTACACACAAAACATGACAAATATATGGCATGAAACAGATCGGCAGAAAAGATACACATTAAGTTAATGTTGAAATGTTAGGGACTTAAAGAGTTTTGTGAGCCTTGAAACAGATGGTAGATTTAATGTTGGAAAGGATAGGAGTAACCACTCCAACTAAACAGTCTTTGGACTTTAGCTTGGTCTTTGGCAAGACAAACAGGTCAGTCAGAAGACCTAAGGACCTTGCTGGAGTATAGAATTTCTAGAATTCAGTAACATAGGTTGTTGCCAATATATGCAGAGCCTAAGAGTTATGAATATAATTTTGAATTTAATCCTAAACTCCAGCGGAAGCAGATGAAAAGCAGCCAGAATTGGTGTCACATGAATCTGAAGAATTTGTCAAAAGCCTTGCAGTAGCATCTTGAATCTGGGATAAGAACAGCTGAGCATGTAGCTGTAAAGTACATTGCAATAAACAAACCTTGAAGAGACAAATGCATAGAGTGCATTTTCCAGGGTCTTTGAAAGGCACCTATCTTCACTTCATCCCTTTTTTATTGCAAAAATAAAAGTTTCTTGACATATTTATCAAAAAGGACACATGGGCTTTTTTGAGTATAGGCTTGACATTTGTTCCGAGTAGATTGACACACCATTGTATTTCATCAGAAAACTGATCTGAGCCAGTGATAAGGATTTCCGTTTTATTTCCATTTGATTGAATGAAGTTCAAAGACATCAATTCTTTATAGCTGCCAAACATTAAAAAAGAGAGAACAATCTTATAAGAAATGTACAAAATGCTTATTATCCACATGATAATGACAGGATATAACTCATAGCTTTGAGTGGTTTTCATTCTGGTCCATGAGGACTGACACTGATGTTGGTTTGAGATTCTACAAGGAAAATGTTCACTTGTGTCAGGTCTAAAATCTGTTAGGTGATAAGAACTACCTGATGAAGTACCTGGCAGAATAGAAAACCAGCACTGCTCAGGGTCGGTGAGCAAGGGCTTGAGAAGCATGGTCTACTAGACTGCATTATGCTGCAAATTACCAAATTACCTGTTGAAAAATATAATTTTGTGGCCAGTCCTTTCTTGGCAAACTTGGCGTGGTATCTGGGATGATTCTCTGTGCGAATCGTTGTATTTGAGAAAAGATCTGCTCCCAAATACAGAGGAATAGATGGACTCTGAAATGAAACAAAAAAAGAGGCAGTAGATATGATGTGAGAAATTTGGATTTCTCTGCATTTTAACCCATTATTTTAACCCATCCTATTGTATAGGAACAGTGATCTGCCAACATTACTGGTGCTCGGGGAGCAATTAGGGGTTCAGTGTCTTGCTCAAGGACACCTCGACATGCTACATGCAGGACCAAATATCAATCTTGTAACCTTCTAATTACCAGACGACCACTCTACCCACTGAGCTATGCCATCCCCATAAAGCTGGATGTTGAACTGATTTTGCATAGAGGGACTGGCTGGGATGACAAGGAGCTCATTCTTAAAGAAGTGGAACGTGGCAGTCTTTCATCCATTCTGATATCTGCTAGGCATGAAGAGATATTTGCTGAGACTGTGGTCTTCAGGTGGGAACGATAGGAAGAGCTGGGTATCGACAGTATAGCAGTGGTATGAGAAATCATCGGAACGTATGATTGCACCTTGTGAGGTGGTGTGAAGAGACGGTGGTGGAATGAGAAGAGAAGGGGACCAAGCACTGACCCTTTAAGGAACTACTGTGTGCAAGCTGCAAATAAGGTGTGCTGCAATACTTCCCCTTCCAAGATACTCTGAAAGATCATCCTGATGTAAGGTATCTCCCAATGATGTAAGGCATTTTTTTTAGAATGCTATGATTGCAACTATTCCCCAGTCCTCTTTAGTAATGCACATCACCATTGCATGTCCAGTTGGTGGGCAATTTGCATACGAAACTGTCGTTGGTTTTGTTCATTATGCCACCCTATTGGATACAAGGGTAGGGATACCTTCATTGAAGTTAAACTGAAGCAGTCATCTGTATGAGTGAGGAAAAATAGTTTCAAAATGTGTCCAGATTATAACTGATTCACCTTTTTTGTTAGTTTGGTAACTAAAATGACTTTGACGGCATTGTCTTGATGCATGCTCAATAATCCAGGTATGGATATCACAAAAAGAGGTGAATCGGTTCAACTGGATCAGAAGTTTATTCAGATACTCAAACAGGTGACTTCTACCCGTTTGAGTGACGAAACGTATCTGAATAAACTTCTGATCCAGTTGAACTGTTTCACAACTTTTTGTGACTTTGACAGCAGTATACACAGTCTCTGCAAATTAATTTTGTTACAAATAATTAAACTTGGGAGTTTGGAACAGCTATAACTTACTGCATTTGGGGATTCTGTCAATCGGAAAGAAGTCAAATTTGTCAAGTAAAGGAAACGAAATTTCCGTGAGCCCACATCCCGATGAGGTAACTGGACAACCGTGAAAGTAGACATCGGTGGGGGGGGAAACAACTTTCCTCCAAGGCACAAATGCTCCCTGTAAATAAAATGGGACTTGGATGTTCAAATAATCCCGATCGAAAAACAGGCAGTCAACTAAAAAAATGAAATCCTGTCACTTCACTGGATGCACTTAATGTTGTAACAGATCAAAGACGGTTCATCTCAGTTAAAACTCGACCCGGAAGTGTTTTTCCGGTGGCAATAATGACCTCTTTTCTTTATTCTTTATTTCAAGGAGTACATAAACATACAGTATGTAGGTACCAAACCATCCAGAAGTAAACATAATTACATACCGTAGGAAAAGAGACGAACATATATTTTCAAAAAATCATGTAAAAAAATAATCCTCTTAGTGAAGGAAATGGATTTCGTAGCTCCTGTCCTACTCCCTTCTAGCACGGACGCAAAGGATTGCACCTTGACAATAGGGAACATGGATGGATAATGGGTAGTTGTTTGTTGCATATATAGCATGGGGCATGAGGAAGTCAGCTCTATTAAACGTGTGCAGTACACAAATAAAATTGCCTGTTGCCGTATAAATTCTGGAAGAGCCCACTACCTCCTCATCAGATTTAAGATAATTTAGTTTTGTAAGGTGGCTCTTCTAATGCATAGAGATTAACCAGACTAACCAGAAATTTGTATCTTATTAGCTGTAAACTGAATACTATGACTGTTTGGTGATTAAATACATCAACAGACCATGCTAGTCTTAATATTGACATCTCTTACAAAAAATATAAAAATTGACATTCCATAAATTGCAAAGGGCTCAACACCCAATCTAATGTTTCTCGGGAGAGCAATCTACAGAGGGATGTATTGGTTGGAACGGGGTAGGCTTTTCTCTTCCACAACAAAACCTTCCTAACTTAATCTTTGTCTGAGTGGTTGGATGTAGATCCAAAGTTGGACAGAAAACTAAACTAAACTTTGACCTCTACAAAGAACCATCTAAGCCTCACGTCGGTATTTGGGTTAGGTTGGATAAAGCATTCAAGGTTCGCTAGTGTCCCCCTCTGGGTCGTCCAGGTACTCATGGTTAAGTGAACGGAAGTTACTCTGCTTCATTCTCCGACATGGTCGCCTCCGAGACCATGATGTATAAAATAGAGCGCCTTTTGTCAGGTGACTTGGAGGACTCGCGTGCTGCGGCTTCCTCCTTCCTGTTGACGTTCTAGAGGTGACTGACGCAGCAGTAGGCAACTCGGGGAATTTGGGTGTGAAAAAAGGGATACATTTTAAAAATGTAAAACATAAATAAAAATAAAGATAGAATAAGAACACTAATAATATGACAATAT
>OMLC01036718.1:0-12299 GCA_900302585.1 Regalecus glesne
ATATATATATATATATGTATGTATGTATGTATGTATGTATGTATGTATGTATGTATGTATGTATGTATGTATGTATGTATGTATGTATGTATGGGCAGCATAGCTCTGGAGATTGGGTGGTCATGTAGTTATCAGAATATTGGTGGTTTGATCCCTGGCTCTGCAGAGAGCATTTCAAAGTGTCCCTGAGCAAGACACTTAACCCCTAACTGCTCTAGCCCTGTGAATGAACGGAGCCCTGTCCAGGGTGTTTCTAAGCCATTCACCCAATGAGCGCTGGGATAGGCTCCAGCATGACTCTGTGACCTGATTTTTGATAAGCGATGAATTTCTATGATATATAACTCAGCAGCCCTTACTGTGCTGAGATATTGTTTAGCCCATATCTGTTTTAAAAACAAAACAAAAAACTCCTGTGATCTTACATTACACCTTTTATTTTTGTCTCATTTGTTTCTCAGGAGTGGACATCCTCTATCAGCTGGGGCTCACGGCCCAGAGCAGCAGAGAGACTCCCTACGAAAGGACAAGTTCACCGTCTTCCTCCACTTCTTCCACTCCTCTCTCAACTCCAAACCCGCTGTCTTCTGGAGCAGGGGTTATACTCGACCCAAACTCCCTCTTTGAGGCCCCGGTCGGCAGCCTATTCCCTCATGCGGTCGGCGAAGAGTTTTCTGTGGTAGTGAGCCTTAGCTCCTGGCGAGCAAACAATGCTTTTCTTTTCAGCATCAAGGACAGCTGGGACAAGCTGCGTTTTGGCATTCAACTGCTGCCACGCAAAGTTGTGGTTTACACTGCCGAGACTGCCTCCGTTTACTTCACCTATGACTGGCAGCATGGACGCCAGTACTCGTTTGCAGTGGGTGTCCGTCCGCGCTCGGTGTCATTTCACGCTGACTGTGGGGCGGTTCACCAGCGTGAGCAGACCCTCGGCAGGCCTCGGACTTTGGGAGACACTGAGGGTCTTCTCACTCTGGGAAGGATGAACTCCAAAGCGGTATCATTCCATGGCCGCATCTGCCAACTGGACATCTACCCCTCTGCCAAGGCTGCCATACACTACTGTAACTATCTTAAGAAACAGTGCCGGCTGGCCGACACTTTCCGATCTCCCATGCCGACTTTCCGTTTTGATATGGAGGCCAATGACCCTCCTTCACCTTCTTTGACAGAATCTCTGTATGCAGAGACTGGAGCAGCCCATACAAATCAGACCCCCACAACAGATAGAGGAGCAGCCTTCAAACTCTCCACAGACAGTCCCCTTACACAGTATTCAACCTTAAACCCATCAGTACCATCACATGATGTTGACCAAAGCCACATCCCTTTGTCAGAGTCCCTCACGTACACCCCTGTACCTTCCGATCAGCCCGACAGCCTCACCTCAGCCACCCTGAAAGCATCGAGTACTGTGGACCTTCTCCACGGGACTACCATCACTACCGCTGCCACCATCGAGCCAGCAGCAACAGTTTCAAGGCACCCCAAGAGCATTTCTGATCCATCAAAGACCAACACAGAGGAGGATAGTAGCCCTGGGAGGCCGGAGTTCATGGAGACCACCCCAGGACTGGTTTCCACAGATAGACGTGGGAAGGAGGGCCTTAGAAACAGCTCCAGCACCACCTCCAGGGACCGGAGCCTACAACCCCAACCCCCTGACTCAACCACGGACACTCGTGTACGATCCAACAGCACCACTTTGTATCAAGATAACCTAGCGGACACATCGGAGGAGCACAGCCTGGATGGCAGCTACGATGACGTGAATGCGGGAGGCATTGATTATGAATACGAGGAACAAGATTACTTCTATGACTACGAAGACAGTCTCCTGGGCCCCAAAGGAGAGCCAGGTTCACTGGTAAGTCCTTGAATTTATCAATGTGGATCAGCGCTTACGAGCATGTCTGGAATGGCTTTATAAAGAATCAAGCCCCGAGTTGCTAAAGTGTTGTCATGGATCAGAAGGGGAAATTACAATGCAAGGCAATCACAGTCAGTTTATAGTCATTAATGTTTGGGAAGCTTTTCAACATTTGACTTCCTTGTATATTCACAGGATATATGAAAGAAAATGTTTTGGCAGGGCGGTATATTGATTTAGAAGTGACGGCATGTCCAAGCACTTTGCTTTTTTCATGTATCAACAGGTGGTTAAAACAACACGTCATTCCGCTGGTGAAATGCTGCCAGCTTCTTTCTCATGTGAGAGAGGATAGCTCATCTTTAGCTTGGAGGCTATGGCTTGGTAAAAAAAAAAAAAAGCTTTCCATCCAATCCTATGATGTTGGCTAACTGTCAGCATACGTTCACCTCTCTTATAAGCTTGAGCTGAGAGTAAGCCTGCCACTCTTCCATAGCTGAGAACTTAATCCGTTGTTTATGTTTCCAAGAAAGTGAATCAAGTAAGGTCTTTGTCGCTGTCCTTTTTTGACGTTTGAGCATGTGTGTAATGGTGTTACAAATGCATCTTCCAAAATTTACATAGTGTCACCCTGAGCAACGCAACATCTGTGAAGATGTAGCAGGACTGCCATCTTGTCTTTCGAATAGAATGAATAGAATTGCTTTACTTGCCACACGACCAAGGCTAGTGGAATTTTTTGTTAACCCATCCGATTGTATAGGAACAGTGATGGGGACCGGGGTAGCTCAGAAGTAGAGTGTGCACTTCAGGAACTGACTGGCCAAATGTTGCAGGTTCGAATCCACCATAGGGCATCAGGAAGGGCATCCAGCCTCAATCTCCTACGCTCTATCCAAGTCCTTGTCCACCCCTGCAACATGGGGACTAATCGTGACAGGAAAAACAGACCACTCATTGTATAGCAGCAGTAAGTGCAGTCACCGTGTGCCACTTGAGAGCAGCGAGGGGTTCAGTGACTTGCTCAAGGTACCTCGACATGCTTTTTGCAGGGGCCGGGGATCAAACCACCAATCTCCAACTGCTAGATGACCGCCCTGAACTAGGTCAACCCCCTTTACTGTGTTATTATAGCATGTCTTGACTTCAGAAGACCTTAGAATAATGAGCAACACCGTGCTTAACACCGTAGAGTCTGGTTTCTTTGGCTTTGGGGCAATGAGTCAAGATGAGTCGTTGACCTCTCACGTGTTGGTCCCCCCCGCTACTAGATTAGTGATGAGTGAGCCATGCTGTTTGTCCCGACAGTTGTTCTCCATTGTTTGTAAGTGCTAGTGCTAGTCACTTTGATCTGAGGATGTCTTGAGTACAGGGTCAACTGATGGTCAGTGATTCAGCCAATTAGTTTTAGTTCCTTTTATAGTTCAAACTTCAAAACAAGTTAAGTAGCCTCCCTGAGGGAAACCCCTCATAGTGTTGTAGACAAATGGCCATAGAACCAAAATGCCATGCACGGTTTGTCACTGAGCCCTGGTTTCATGTAATGTCATTAAATCTGATTACTTTGTTTGTGGATTGGTATTAACAGTCGTAATAAAGTCATAATGCAGCCTGTCTTCATCTGTATTAGCTGTTGGGACCTAGTATTTGGAATTAGGGGCTGTGATAGGTCTGTGAGAGAGCACGTGCTCCAGGAACTGACGAGCTAGATCTTTCAGGGTCACCTACATCCAGCCTTAATCCTGTTTGCTCTATCTAAATCCGTGTCCACCCCCACAACGTGGGCACTATTCGTGACACGTAAAAATGGACATCTCTCTCACCCTTTGAAAGGTGCACTATCAATAATCCAGCAGGCAAATTATTCCACATGTGTTGATTGAAAATAGCTAATTTGCACCACGGACATCACATTTATGCAAAACACTCTCTGTGATTAACTATGAAACTATTTCGATAGGGCTTTCCCGGTATGAGAATACAAAAGGCTTTACATAGAAGGCCTGCATCATATTACAGCACGGGTGGCCTCAGTGGGAACTGAACCCTTAACTTTCCATCCAAACAACTTGATGTTATTTGGCTGCCTGCAGTGGTACTGAAAAATCTACTATTATGGCCCTCTACCATAGCTCTCAGTGTAAGCACTTTAGCTCTCAGCGTAAGCAAACATTCGTGGTGATATCTCAGTTTATGTTATCCTCAGAGCCAATTTACATGTCTATAAATCTCCAGTTAAGTACAATAACTGCAGAGGCAATGCCATGTGACAGAACCCCAACATTACTATAGTGTTTTCACCATCATTGACTCAGACACACCATGACGTCAGATGCAACCCATTCATCACTGTGAGATTATGAGTAGGAACTCTGAGGATTAAGCTTGACTCTAATTCGATTTGACTACATGAATGCTTTGTAGCTAGCATGGGCTACACCTAAGTGAGAGGAAGATGCAAATGTTATCAAAAGTTATTCATAAGCACATCCTATCAGATCTGCCTATCAGTAGAACTAGCTGCTGATAGGTTTGCTTATAGACAATGTGTTGGTGGACTGTGTAGGGCCCCTATATGATTTCATCAAGTAAATTGCAAATCACTGAAAAAGAGGATTCTTTCTACCCCTCAGTATCCCAAAAAGAGATACCAAACCTTCAGAATGGACTTGGCTGGGAAGGATGTGACCCCCGTCTTGGTGGTCACAGATCAAGTATGTGAATGTTATCGTTCACTCTCATGAGTATCTCGGTCTCTTTTGGACCTGCTGTTGTAGTGAAGGCGGTGGTGTGTTCACAGTTTCCATCTATCTGTGTGTGGGAGTGTAGCAGAGGAACAAACAGCTGCTTCTTTCTCCCTCCAACTTGTCTGACATTCAAATGCTAAGGACACTTTGCACTACCCCATAACATTTCGGTCAACTCAGTAACACAGTTCTTCAGAATGTAAGCCATTGTGTATGAAGAGACATCAGTGAAGGGAATTATGGTTCGCCAAGAAGAACAGGAGACGGCTGGCTCTCCTCTGACAGGACGATCGATGTCCTGTATTAAACTGATGTTCCTTGTCATTCTGGTGTTGTGTCTGTCCCCGAGGGGTGATGTGGATTGATTTGAATCTGACCCCTTTCAGTGGGCAGGAACTTCAAACTGACTTCTCTGGGTGACCGTGAATTGAGGTTTCAGATGAAGCAGGGTCGACGTTAATTTATCTTGTTGGCTGACTTAGCGGCTTTGTAGAGAAATCCTTTACAGTGATTCCCTGACGCAGCCCATTCTCACTATCACTGACTGACACATCCCCACCCTTCCAGCCAACTCTCCTGGGATCTTCTCTGCGGGCGCTCTGTTTGGAACTGTGCGAGTAATGCCCTCTTAGAATAAACACCATAACCACTTATGACTTTGAAAGGCAAACATCTTCTAGTCATAACTCATTTGAGACAAAGAAGTCAGCAGGCCGTAAACAAAGCCCGTCTGCGCTGCTCATCAGATCTGACATGTCTGAGCATCCTTAAAGAGCTATTGGTTTGATGAATTCCAGCAGTCAGATCTCATTCACAGTTGGCATGTTACTAGACAGAACTTACTACCCACAAGCTTATTTTTTTTAAATGCCAAACAGTGCTTACATAATGCAGTCGTCATGGTTTTCCCAGGTTTATAACAGCATTCTAGCTGTGATCCAAAGGAGAATATTGGGCCATTGCCATTGGATGTTTGCTTCAAGGTGATAAGTCTGGGTGACATGGACAATATCCAAAATCCCAGCATTTTTTTTATTGTAAACTTCCATATTGTTATTTTGATGGTGTTATTGAGAGGACTGTTTGACTGTTGATTACCTACACGATGACATTTATGATAAACACTCAGTTGTACTATGAGGTCTAGGGGCCGTGGTATAGTAATTTTTAACCCATCATGGGGAGTCAGGGAGGGCGCACTGCCTTAATCCCCCCAAGCTTCATCTAAGTCCGTGTTCACTCCCACAACATGGGCACTAATCATGACACAAAATGGAGCTCTCAGGGCTAGGGGATCCATTTTTATGTGTAGCAATTTGTCCCCATGGCGTGGGACTGGATACTGGTTTAGATGGAGTGGGGGGGTATTAAAGTCAGATGCCCTCCCGGAAGCTCCGCGGTCGGTTTGAACCTGCAAATTGTGGCTTGTCAGTGTGAACTACCAGTGTGAATTCTACCACTGAACTACCATGATAATTGTCGAGTAATCCAGTGATATCTGGTTCAATTCCTGGCCCCTGTAGAAAGCATGTGGAACTGTCTTTGAGCAAGACACTGAACCCTAACTGCTCAAGCCCTGAGATGGAATGATGACCTGTCCAGGGTGTTTCCCTACCTTCACCCAATGAGCCTTAGGATAGGCCCCAGCATGACTCCATCGCTCAGTTTTGGATAAGCGGTTGATGATGGATGGATGAACTTTCTGTCAAAATAAACTCAAGTTGTTGCCATTCAAACAGTTGCGGAATGATGGCAGCAATTAGAGTAAAACGCATCAACGGCCCTGACTGAAGTCTTATATTTATCCCCACCCACACTCCATGAACTCTACCTCTAATTGGCTACTACTCATTGCTAATGTCTTGATGCATGCTCACTAATCCAGGTAAGGGTAAAGGAATTACAATAAAGTGAATTGGTTCAACTGAACATCCCCACTGCAGCATTCAGCTCAGACTGAAGATGTCACCTGTTTGAGTGACGAAACGTTTCTCAATAAACTTCTTTTCCAGTTGAACCAATTTACCAATTTACCAATTTAGGTAGACAAGTTCTTTGCTTTAATTCATTATGAAGTGAATGCTGATTGTACAATATAACGGCCATAGAATAATGACACCAGGCCTCACTTTCACTATGCAATTCTGTCTGCCCTCAACTATGAATTATTTTGCCTGCACAGAAAGTGCATCATTCACCCGGTAGTGAGCTGGGCAGTGGTTCTCGACCCCGCTCCTCATGTAGGTATTGCAGCCATCTAATCACAGCAGGTGAGGGTAGTAATCTACCTGAAAGAGTAAGCCAGCTTTACAGGTAGTACGTGATGACCGGAGTTGAGAACCACTGGAGCCAACGGTGGACCAAATAAAGTACCTTTAGAAACTCTAAAAAGAAAGCGAAAGAAACCCCGTTTATGGAGGAGATAAAGAGGAAGAGTGATGGATGATAGGATAAAATGAGAGTTAACCTCAGACAGGCATTTATTCAATGGAGAGAGCTCCTGGAGTTCCAATCAGATTTTCAGTTGGCATTATTTTTGTTTGATTGGTAAGTATTACCAATCCTCCTTTATCATAGCACAGAGTTCAGGGTTTCTGGTTCCAATTGAGATTCTGATGGCTGTTTCTCGCTTTGACAGCAACTTACATCAACTGCTCAGTCTGCTAAAATTATGGTTAGCAGTAAGACATTAAACTTAACTCTAAAAATGGTGTAGTCATGACTGCTAAATCCAAGGAGGATCAGACACAAAATGTTCCTTCATTCTTCATGGCAGACCAAGCACTAAATGTGGTGAACAAAGTAAGATATTTGGGTCACATCATCAGGAACGATTTATGTGATGATGATGATGATGTGCCGAGCCAGTGCTGCAAACGGTATGCCCAAGCCAGCATGCTGGCACGCAAATTTCACATGTGTACAGATGATGTTAAAACTGCTCTTAAGGCCTCCTGTACTCTGCTCTATATAGCCCACTTATGGTGCAGTTATTGTGATACAAAAATGAAAAAGCTCCAGGTAGCATATGCATTCAGATTCCATCTCAGGCTTCCAACACTAGTAATGTTCCCACTTTTCATGCTGTGTTGAGGAATTGTCTGTACAAATGTATGTCGGAGAACATCCAGGCTATGAGGGACTTGAAGTAGCGAGCAGATGGAATTTGTTTCTAATCAGAGTATAATTTGGCATAATATTCTCTATGTATGACATGTTTTTTGTTCTAATGCAGTATTATATGTGTTTTCTATCTACCCATTGTCACCCACTTATCTGAAGTTGAGTCGTGCCGGAGCCTATCCCAGCTCTCATTGCGCAAAAGGCTGGGAAACATCCCGGACAGGGAGCCATTCCATCTCAGGACAATTACACTGTAATTGAGATGTATGATGTCTAGTAAAGATATGTTTGTGTTTGCTTACTGTCTAGTAAAGAACATATATTATTATTAGTTTTTGTGTAATTTGACACAAGGTACGGCTTGTTACATCTTGTTAGTGTACCATAAAACAAAGTGTGACCAAAAGTTCATACCACAGAGAAGGGAGAGTTCTGAAAAGGTTCTTTGAAACATGGCTCTTGAATCTAAAGTCAGCTCTGGTTCCAGCTGTGCAAAATGCGGTGAAAGTTATGCCTCCCTGAAAAGTTCTGAATTTCTGAAAAGGAGTAAAATTCAGTCCATTGTTACTATCATGTGTGGACCTGACAGAAATGTGCCTACAGCCCTCGAGTTGGTAAAGATTCATGAGATCACAATGCAGTCTATTCCAATTTAAATGTGCTCAGTTTGACCTCTAAAGCTATAGCATGCCACCATTTTCTATGAAGCAGCAATTTTAAAAATGGGTCTGATCTCTAAAGGTATTATTATGGAATCAAACACAGTTTCACTAACTTTTTATTTTTACTCTTCCTCTGTAATTTGATAATTCATACATGTGCCTCGAGCCAGTAGGGGTGTTTTTCCACATGTCATCAATACAAAGCAAAGAGGGGGAAAAGAACATCCCTAAAAACACAAAAGATGAAGCACTAGGCCCCAGAACCTCAAGTCATCAACATTTTGCCTGAGGAGCTTTTGCTACAAATACGAAAGTGTTGTCCTTCAAAATGTTTGGCATGTGTGCGTCCCTCATAAGATTTAATGCAGTATTTAAACATTTTGAGTGTGACAGCAATGCCTATTGAAGTTTTGAATTTAGAATCTAGGATTGCCGTCGTGTTGTCCACATGTGCAAATCTTTTTTTTTGTCCTCTTCATTTTAACGTCTTGGATACATGATGTGCAATTGTTCCATATGTTTCATGCTATGTTCTTTTTTCATGTATTTCTTATATATCCATGATGAACATTTATGTTTATCCTGGAGCTGACCAAGAGCTTATGGCGTCAGACTCAATCAAAGGATGTAACTTGACCCTGACTGCTCAAAGCCTCCTTAATAGTTGTTTTAGTTGAAAACACTTGGCTCTTTTCTTTGAACTTAATAGCACTTCCTTAAATATAGCACATGCTCATCTTTGCAGAGGCTCGGAAGGTGAACTGCATGTTATTGCTTGCCATTAACATACAGTCCTTTTTTTCCCCTTTCTTCCCCCTTCACAATCTCTCTCTCTCTCTCTCTCTCTCTCTCTCTCTCTCTCTCTCTCTGTATCTCTTTTATGTAACCTCCTTCCACCCTTTTGGATCCTCTGTGTTCCTTTCCCTTCTTTCTCTCACTCACTCACTCACTCTCCCTTTATCTCGTCTCTTCTAGGGTCCTCCTGGTCCTCCTGGTTTACCTGGTCCTCCAGGAAAGAGAGGTCCGCGGGTGAGTAAATGGTTCCTAAAGTTGATAACAGACAAATGATGCACTTCTGTAATGGAGTTGACTATGGTCAGAACAGCCATGTCGGGGGGAAAAAAACAACAACAACACTTTTACTGTATATAACAGGGCTAAGACATAATCAAAACACTGCCTTTGCATTCCATTACTTTTCATGCTTGTTGATTCATATTGCCTAAAAAAATTCCCGTTTGTCATTGACTCCAGCTTCTTATAGTCTTTTATCATTTTGATATTCACTGCGAGGAAACTAGTTCTCCTCTCCGACTCTTAAATATTTGAATTTTAAGTTGTGCAAGAACACTACTATTGTGTTTAGAGACTTTTGCATATACCAAGATCCCCCCTCTTTCTTTTCTGCAAACAGAGCATCCTTAAAACATTTCAAACAAGTCCTCAGGTGACGTGAAAGATTGTAGTTCTTCTGTAGAGTCACCGTTACAGTAGGAAGTTAAGATCAGATTTCTCATTATTGCTAGTGCCCCGGTACAGAGATGTGTACACTGTGCTGTAGGAGATGCTCTCCTTCAGACGAGATGTTAAACTGAGGTCCTGACTCACTGTGGTCATTAAAGTTCCCATGGCACTTATTGAAAAGAGTAGGAAGGTCCCCCAGTGTTCTGGGAAATTTCCCAACCTGGTTCTCCATCTGGCCGTCTAATCATCCATCCCCCAGTATGTAATTGACCCAATGATTTCCTCCCCCTCCACCTCCAGCTGATGTGCGGTGAGTATTCTGGTATAAAATGGCTGCTGTGCAGAACCCACCTGGGTGATGCATATTGGTGGTATTTGAGACGAGTTTGCCCCGTTCACTGTGTACTATATAAAATTAATCCATTATTATCATCACCATCAAAATACATGATGAATTGTCCTCCAACATATGCTCATGTTATCGTAAGGCAAATGAGCAGACACCAGCCATATGTTGATTGGGCCTCAGCCTACCACTAGGATCCAGCTGTGTGTGCAGGGGAAGAAGTGCTGACAGATATGTTTGTGGTTAGTGTGATTGAAATCAGAAACAAGGCTTGGTTTGTTATAGCGCGTTACAATGAGATAGTGGGCTGAGAGGATGCGTGCATCATTGTTTACTTGTTGGGGTCCTGGGAGCGTCAAGGTGGAGTGACCAAATAGTTCCAGATGCACAGCAGCGGCACCAACTCTCGGTTTGCTCAGATCTTAAGAGTACGCCATATTCATCAGCTGCCAAGGCTGTCATGATGCAATGCTCTGATCACTTCCACAGTCCCTTAGGGCAACTCTAAACGGAACAAGACAATTGACCCAACCTCTATATAGATACAGTATGTGCTAGAGGGAAAGGTGTATAACTAGGCTCTCTAGTGTGGGGTTTTCTTATCAGTGTTTTCTTATCTCTCTGTGTGTGTGTGTGTGTGTGTGTGTGTGTGTGCGTGCGTGCGTGCGTGCACATAATGCATGCTAGCATGGTTTACCATGAGCATTATCTAACTGTTATATGCATTCACATTGTCTCCTTCACTGCCTAAACCTCTCTTCTTGTATTCTGAGTAAACATATTTTGAGAAACAGTAAAACAAGGCTGGCTGGAAGACAGACAGATACACGCGGCCACACGGATAAACAACATAAGTAAACACACACAGACAGCCTCATGCACATCTTTAGCCAACTATAAAACTGCTATAGTAAAAGACCAGAAAAGCATATGGCTGCTCCACATAGTCATAGGAGTCTTTATGAGTCAGAAAGCAGTTACATAGGCAGACAGGGTATAGTTATGTGGTGGGAAGTGAGGGCAGTGTGTGTGGTGCTGTGGTTATGTCTCTGGCTGCTGTCTCAGTATAAAATACCACACTCCTTCTGCCACCTCCACCAGTAAGCATTATCAAACTCTGGCCCAGGAACTGCAGCGAGCCTTGATGGCGTGGGCCACTTATATGAGCTACAGTAGGTTCTACTAGTATTGCAAGTAGTTCCCGCAGATGGCAGTTAAACCTTTCCATAATTAAACACCCAGATTGTCTACTATTAAATAGACACAGCCCAGGTTGGTTATTTTTTTCTCTCCTGTACATAGTTTGTGTTACTTTGCTACTAAAGTGGGCCATGGTTAGTAGGTGGGCACTTGACACACTCTTAAGATATGGTAATTTTTCCCTTTTGCCGCTTGCATTTACTAGTTATATAAGTGCTTCTGGATCTCATGTATTAGTGTTTGGTGACAGTCGGCTCAAGCTTACTGACTGTACCCGCAAAACTTTTTTTTTAATCACTCATCGTTCAAGACTTGGAATTGTGGGGGCTGTGGTAGTTCAGCAATAGAGTGTGCACTTTGAGAGCCAATGAGCTAGATACTGCAGGTCGGAACCAGCTGCCGAGGAGCAGCATAGCTCAGTGCTTAAGGCAGTTTTGTAGCAATCAGAAGGTTGCAGATTCGATCCCTGATCCTGCAGAAAGCTTCTCAAGGTGTCCTTGAGTAAGACACGGAACCCCTAACTGGTGGCAGCTCACTGCTCCTATTCAATAGGATGGGTTAATGCAGAGAATTCCAAATTTCCCCTTGTGGGACTGATAAGGGAATCTTTTTTTTTTTTTTTGGAAGGGCGTCTGGCCTTAATTCTCCCTGCTCCATCAAGTCCATGTCCAACCCCCCAACATTGGGACTACTTGTGACACAATTTAATATTCTTTGGTCGTGACTACTGATATAGTATATGACCTCTGACATGAGCATGATGACTTGCTCCAAAGTCATATAGATGGGGCATTTTTATTTATTCATATATACATTCATACTTATTCCAGCTTTAATGTGCAGTAGCTGTTTCAAAGAACTCGGCCATCAAACGACAGGCTGTAATT
>OMLC01036722.1:0-12780 GCA_900302585.1 Regalecus glesne
CAGGATTTATTTCATCTTCATAATGGACTTGAGCGGCCAGCCCATACTGACATTCTGCATGGGAAGCCACGGGAATAAAGCAAATAAATACCATCCTTCAGACAAATTACAGTGGCTGGCCACCTTTTGCAGCAGAGTGAAGGCGAGAGGAGACATGGTAAGAGGTCAAACCTGGGGACTCATGCTAGTTCCTCCTCACATTATCAGTCCAAACAAGTCAAATGGTGCGGGTTTGATCCCACCGCAGAGCATCAGGAAAGGCATCATGGCCTCAATCCCCAAACCCCCATCTCAGTACGTGTCAACCCCACAACATGGGGACTAATCGTGACATGTAAAAACCGACCTCTCATTCTCTAGGAATTCACAACAACAAGCCTTTGTTTTTGTGCCTTCATTGTATTTTACTGTTTGTCTCTTCATGACAAATACGACACCTTTTTCAGTAATGCTCTCCTGTGTCTGAGGGCGTGCACTAATGAAAATGTCCAGTGAATGGATGGGAGGGAAAAACAGAAAACCAGTGATCCTCTACCTCCAAACTGAAACTAGCCAACAACATCTTGATGTCCACATTCTCCTATAACTGCCTGGCTGTGACTGACTGCCAGTCGAATCGATCTGCCTCCCCTCACGAAATCCCACCCGGCTACTCTGCTTTTTAATGCTGTTACACGTGACCCTTATACCACACTGACATCAATCAAGCTAACCTCATCAAAACGACAGAGACACTCCATTCTCCTGACTCAAACTGATGTCGTAGGAATGCTAAATCGAATCCCATGACTTTTGTATATTTATAGTGCGTCTACATATTGATTTGTCTTCTGTCTGACATTTCATGTTCGACAGGTTTCCATTTATGTGTGTGGATATGGTGGACAAACCAAGGACAGACCTGCAGCTTCCTCACCGAGGATCTTCCCTGAGACCACGGTCAGGACTCACCAGTCATCTCACATCCTCGTCCTGGGTCTGTCTGTGCTGTCTGTGCTTCTCTTCTGGATGTTTCTGCCTTACATTGCAGCATGTACTCTGATCTTTATAGGGCTGAAGCTTTGCTGATAATCTCACTGAGGATTGCGGGATTGCCTCATAAAAAAAAGTACCCGTGGGGCCTCATTCCTCAATCATTCATGCATACAAAAGGGGTCATACACACCAATGGGATAATTTACCCCTGTAGTTTGTCTGACAGCTAGGCACAAAGCCTGATGGTTATTTGGAACTCTGTCCCACTAACATCCAATGTCCACCTCTTGCTACGAGCAGTGACCCAGGCTGGCAAAGACATCAGTGTTAGTCATTTGATGTCTACATTTAGGTGGTAGCCAGGTTCCAGGAGGGGGGGTGGCATAGCTCAGTGGCTAGAGGGGTCATCTGGCGATTGAAAAGATTGCAGGTTCGATCCCCGATCCTGCAGAAAGCATATCGAGGTGATCTTGAGCAAGCCACTGAACTCCTAACTGTTCCCTGATTGCCACATGGTGGCTGTTCACTGCTCCTATACAGTAGGATGGTTTGAATACAGAGAACAAATTCCACCGGCCTGTGTCATGTGGCAATAAACAAGTAAAAAAGACAAAACTAAAAGAAACCTTCAACACTGGCCTCTGAGACAAACCTCAGGGTCTACAGACCCATGGGCTGTGTAGGAACAGATTTGTACATATGAATGATTCTTCTCATCTAAGGACTGATTTGGATCTTCTGAGCTTGGTTTCATGCAATACAATGTATACCTAATTGACAACTTCTCAGATTTGAAAAAAAGGGGAATATCACATGTAAGTTGGATTCAAAACAACAACATTCTCAATAAAACGGAACATTTTAAACATGAAAAGTATGGTAATGAAAATGATCTTTCCCTAACCTTTCAAAGTTCTCCGTTAGCTCAAAGGACACCAGTCCATTCTGCAGGTTCCTCACAGTGACTTTCTCCAGGACAGTCCACTGTTTGTCCCTGGAGCCGAGGAGAACCAGCTGCTCATTTGACTTCTCCCCAGCAGGCTTTATTGAGGCACTGGAAATCCTGGCACAAAGCATGAGAAACAACAATTCATACTTCATAGAATATCCATCCATCCATCATCCATCCATCCACCATCAACAACTCATCCAAAGTGGAGTCATGCTGCAGCCTATCCCAGCGCTCATTGGGTGAGAGGTGGGGAAACACCCTGGACAGGTCACCATTCCATCTCAGGGCTTGAGCAATTAGGGGTTCAGTGTCTTGCTCAAGGACACTTAGATAAATGAGATATACCTCAAAAATGGCTGACCAGATATTGTAATATGGATGTCTTGAGTGTGTTTCCTCCTGGATCCGCTGTGGAAGTGCAAATCCAACCAAACACATCCATACTTCAAACCTCCCCACAGCCATACAGCTAGTTTCCTGCAACAAAGTACTACTCGCAGCAATTTGTGGATAACTGCCTTGCTCAAAGGTATCTAAACTGTGGTATTTTCAGCTACCACACTATGTTTTAAAATCATAACTAACTGCACTGTCAAGACTTAATTCTTGTGTGGGTTTCCCTCCACAGCCTAAAGGCCCCAGAGACATGTGGTCCAGAGTAGAGGATGCTGTGTGTGTATGTGGACCCTCTAATGCACCCTTAAGGTGTCTCCTTCCTTGCACTTGATGCCTACTGGGAATTGACTCAAGCCCTGGGGTATGGACAGTAAATGAATGTGCAATGGCCCTCTGAATGCCCTGTTTTGTGCTGAATCTAAACGTCTGAACTTCACCCACAGACAATGATTTAATGAGGTAATGCAGCTTGGATGGTCCGAAGTTTACAGTTCGTGTTTGAAAGAGGCCTCATGTGGACCCTCATGCAGACTTCCAGAGAGTCTGCTTCATATGCAGACTTCTGCAAGACTTTGCTGGTAGGATTTCCTAGAATTCATTCCCATGAGGGTGTGATGATATAATTGACATTAAGGAAAAAATGCCAAGAAAAAGAAGCTCGGCAGAAAAACAATCCAAGATGCCCTTCCATTGTAAGCAGGACACTATTCATACAGCCTACACGTTTGCTTGTATATAGATACAAAGCTCTGTTAGGAGTCAGGCGTGTCCCTTTCACCTTGCTCTGTGCAGGGAAGGTTGGTCCCATTGCTGAGCAATGCTGGTGGGTCTGTAGCTGGGGTGTTCAGACTCATCCGCCTGTCTCACCCTCCTTTTCTCTGGGTCAGGCGGACACGGAAGGGTGAGGTTGAGGGGTCGACGGAGGGGCTGTGAACAGGGGTGGGTGAGATGGAGGAGCGGGCTGGTGGAGGCCACTGGGTGGTACGTGTCATTTCTGGACTTGAGGGCGGTCAGTAGGTTGGTGTCCATAGGCTGGATCTGAGGTAGAAGAGCGGATAGCTGTTAGATTCTCATTGATAGACACTGGGACTCTAATCTTAGTGTGCAACCTTTGTAATGTGACTGTTGTACGTTAGTGTCGTGATGCTGATTTTGAAATGAGCTAGCCATCCTAACAGACCACCTAAGATGACACCACAGGGGTCCACGGCTACATGTCATGATTAGTCCCCATGTTGTAGGGGTGGGCATGGACTTAGACAGAGCATGGGGGATTGAGGCCGGATGCCCTTCCTGATACCCCGTGGTGGGATCAAACCTGTGAGCTGTGGTTCGTTGGTTCCCAAAGTGCACGCTCTACCACTGAGCTACAAAGATCTGAATTCAGCTGATTGGTAAATTCACCAAGGCATACGTAGGTATGCAAGTCATGTCCTACCATGGCCTGGGCCACCACGGGTGCAGTGAAGGATCCTGGGAGGTAGTCCAGACACACACGAGGGTCCATGGGGAGTTTAAGAGACAGACCCTTCCTGGGAATGGTGTAGTTTTCTGTTCTCAAGCAGGAGACCACTGCGAAGATGCCCAAAGAGTACACCCTCACCTCTGCAAATGAACCCTAACACACAGACACACACACACAAACACACAATAAAGAAAATAGGCCCACATCTTCATTATCTTATTTTCAACTGCACACTTTTAATTTGTGAAGTGTATTGCAGGTCATGTCATCTTTGTCAGCTGTTTATCTGAGGTCAGGTCATGGATTGGCTGGGGCCTATCCCAGTGCTCATTGGGCAGGAGATGGGGAAACACCCTGGACAGGTCGCCAGCTTGACTCCGTCACTCACCTTCAGATAAGTGGTTGATGATGGATGGAGTTTAACTGATCGATTGAATTTGATCAGTAGCTTTGGTTCCGTGTTTCCATTAGAATTGGCTACGGCATACATAATACCATATTCATCAGTCACTGATATAAACCCTGTGACATATCTCTTTACCCTCCGCCCTCCGTAGGTGCCCTCTGTGGAGACGGGGTTGATGTAGTTCACCCTCCGCTCCCTGTCCACCACCTTCACCACCACATCCCTGTAATTGCCTCGGTAACGGGCCTGGTAGGGCACGATGACAATCACTGGGAACTGGAGGTGGGTTCCATCTTGGACTTTGACCATGATCACCCTGCTGACCAGCTCCTCTGAGCCAGTTACCATCATGGAGCTCAGGCCATCAGCCACTTCACAGGTCATGACCTTCACCGTTCCTGTCGGAGCCCTGACAAAGCACGCACCAAGTAAGTCAGGGCGCCCCTCCTTCTGCTGACCCGTGAGCCTGAGAAACATACAGTCATATGACGGTACACTGTTACACCTTATGGATAAACTTTAGAATTAAAATGTAATTATGGTGATGAATAACAAAAACACGTATCATAAAGAACATGTAAATATATCAAATGTATGACTTGAATTATCCTCACAGTAAAATGAGGTGGGAGTGGAGGAAAGATGTATGATCATCAATAACTGCTGTGAAGCTGTTACTGATTTCCCTTTGGGCTGCATTTCTCTATGTGAAGTGCAAACGAGAGGTCTGTTCATCGCTATTAGGACTTAGATGGAGCTTGGGGGATTGAGGCCAGATGCCCTACCTGACACCCTGCAATGGGTTCAAACCTGCAGCCTCTGACTTGTCAGTTCCCGTAACGTATGGTCTGCCCCTGAGCTACTACAGACCCATCTCCATTCAAATAAAGGTCATTAATGTAATGGTTTTAACTTACCCAACTGTAATCCATTCAGTGTCCATCTTCACTCTGTCTTTATCATCTTCTAGTTGTTGACCCTTCTCTGTTTTCTTCACAAAATGTGTCCCAGTTTCTAGTGATGCTGACTTGGTGTCACACCTTTGACCTTTGGCCCCAGCATCACTACAGTCAAGATCACTCGAGTCAGAAGTGGATCTTCTCTCGGTTTCCGCGGACACGCGAGTGTCTGTAGGCTTCACATTATTTATAATGTGCCCTGCATCAGCATCCTGGTCATGTCCAGGATCACATCCACAGGGGTCGTGGAGTGGGTCACCCTGAAGCACCATCGTGTCACGTTGTTTCGTGTTCGGTGACATGTCTACGGTCGAAGCCTCACTTGCACACTGTGTGAAGGCTTCCGCACCCAGCTTGGCGATGATGGTGCTCAGTTTGTCCATAATGTCTTCTACATCATCTGCAATGCTCTGCAGAGTGTTACCAAAGGGGTCTGAACAAAACACTATTTTAGACCCCGGAGCATCTAAAAGCAGAACAGACACATATAAATGGTAAAACTATATAATAACTAAAATCTTATGTAAGGATTTGACTCTGACATGTTTTCTTTCAAATCAAATCTACATTTGAGGGGGAAATACACCACTTACACTCTCTCATCACATTTCCCATTGTAGGTGGACTTCGTCCATCAGCGTCATCTAGTGGCGAAACACCGAACATGGAGATTCCTGCTCTCAGCGCCTCTCTCCAGAGTGTCACTCTTTCTAAATGACAAACACTCATCTCCCTCACCACCCCCACAACTTTCTGTTTCATCTCCCACTCTGCATCAGCACCCTTTGTCCCTCTCCGCATCCCCTCGTTCTCCTTCCCCTGCCGGCCCGATGGGCTTCCAATCTTCTCCATCCCAGTCTCCTCTTGCCCTCCCATGCCCATAGTCACCTCCTGTCCCGTTTGTTCAGTCCCCTCCCTGGACTGTCGTTTGACTGTAACTCTCTGAATGGTGTCGACCAACAGAGCGAGGAGGTTGTCCTCCTTTCTTCTGTCGTGCTGGTACCTGGTGTCCTCCATCACGATGTTCAGGTGAAGACCCTCGCCAGCGTCGACCTCTCCTCTGGTTTGACACTGTGTTCTTCTTACTGCACACACGATGCTCTGAGCAAACGGTGTCTATGAGCGGCGAAGACTAAAAAGTGAAGTGTTTCTCAACTCTTGTGGAGATGAAGTTGCACTTGCAGCCCCCTGCTCCTCCTCATCCTCCTCCCTGACTTGTCCACTGTGTCCTTGGCACTTTCTGTAGCTGTGAATGGCTATCTGTGCTTTACAGGAGGCAAGTCTCCATAAAGCTGCCAGCAGTAAAACGGGTTGCCAGGGGGGCTCCTGGAGGCGTGGCTGCCCGGGACAAAAAGAGGGCCCCGTTCAGAGCCAAAGGACTCAAAGGAAGACGTAGTGCTCATGTCCTGTAAAGTCCTCATCCCTCTCTCCTTAAATGTCTCTCCTTTGCTCTGTCACTCACTCTCACTGCTTCTTGAATCAGGGATACGAGAGACGGTGGGTCTTAAAAGCTCCCCCGACTCCTGTTAGTCATTCCAAATTAAAAGGGGCTTTAGCTGGATGACGTGTGACTGCATCATCAATCACTGTAAATGATAAAAACCTTTTCTTTTTGCCAGACCGCTTTAAGGACAAGGGGGGGGGGCGATAGTTCAGTGGTGGAGCGTGATGAGCCAGGGGCTGCGGGTTCGAACCCACCACGGGGCCTTGGGAAGGGCATCTGGCCTTAAACCCCCAAACTCCATCTAAGTCCGTGTCTACCCCCACAAGTGCTTTAGGGACAGGGTCTTACAGGAAAATACTTCAGCCCTCCCCACGTCACCCAGTTTACCACCCCCTGTGCTACATACGTGTACTCTGAGTGTGTGTCTTTAGCCCGTTTGGACCTCACTAGTGCCTCATGTCTATTGTCAGTAAACAAGACCAGGCATCATGTTATTTTAATCTACTCAACGCATCACAGAACGCCAGCGCCACCATGTGGCCACAGCTGTGTAGCAACATTAAATGATGATGATGATGATGATGATGATGATGAAGAGCTGCAGTCTCATTGGGAGGGTGAAGTAAAGTATCTTCATCATCATGTACAGCTCACTTCACCTACAGGTGTCCTTATTGGGCTGTTGCCAGACTGTTCAGCCCTCACGCCCCTTTGTCCTGACACGTTTGCACCCCATTCAAATGCACGTAGTGTTTATGGATTCCCAATGCAAATTCATGTAAATGGAGGCATGTTATCTAAACCCTGTGACTGATAAAACCTGCACCCAACCTGGTATTCTCCGGCATTGTTGTCATGTTCGATCATGATGCCAGATGTCACCTATGAAATATTACCCCTAAACTCCCCCAACACACTCCATGGGAGACCCCCGACATCCTCCACGCACCGCACACGCTGGTGCAATATAAATAACAATGAGGCGAAGCCCAGTGGAGGTGATAATGGAATGCATTGCGGACATGTCCCCTGTGACTCACTCCTTTTAAATGTGGGCTGCTGCATTCCTCTGCATGTAGAAAACACAGCCCGAGGCCTCAGGATCAAGCTGAGACATGAATGTGTTCCTTGGTAGAGACGAATACTCCTACCTGGCTGCTTCTGCTCTGCAAACACCCGTGTTACCAGAATATAGGCCTGGGAACGCTTCTGTAGTCCCCCTGTTTCCTCTTGTGCTCCATGAACATGGGCTGTCTTCAGGAATGATGGACTTTCTACGCCCCGCCGTGCTGCACGAGCAACAACATCAACCACGATCGTGATGATAATAAAAGACCGTGACGAGAAAGCCTTCTCTGTGGCTTGTTCTTGACTCAGCTGATGTCACCCGGTCTGTTCATGACCTTTGTACATGTCTGTTTTCCTCCTGATGCTGGTCTCAAGCCCCTTTGGGAGACTGGAGCACAGTGAGGTGATCATGTCGGTCTCATCATTCTGCAGTAACTCTACTCAGAATGCTTAAAATCCACTGACACTCCTGCTAAGTTAGAATGGGAGACCTACTGGGAGAACTGGTTTGCTTCTGGAGGTGGTGTTGGTGGGCCAGTAGGGAACAGTCTCTTCACTGGCCCTAATAAAACAACAAAACCCCAGTGCAGCGATGGGCAACCTGTGCTGTGTGACATGGCGTCCTTCAGATGAAACGTTAAAGTGAGGTCTTGACTCACTGTGGTCTTTAAAGACCCCATGGCTCTCATCACAGAGAGCTGGGGGTCCTCTGGTGTCCCGGTAAAACTCCCAACCTGGCTCTCTCCGCCTGGCCACCCAATCACCACCCTTTAATTGGCTCGATTACTAACTACGAGATAATAACACATGCTAACACACACCTCTACAGTGGACAGGACACACCACACGACAGACAGGCGGTGGAGGCTGGAGTGGGCGTGGCGGAGCCGCCTGCCAGTCCCGGGCATGATCAGACAGATCGGTGCTGCCGCGGGTCCCTCACGGAGGACAACGTGTGTTTGCGTGTTGTATTGTATGCTAGCTAACATGGACACAGCTTGGATCAGGATGAAGTTGGATGAACCGAAACTCAAGCTGACACCGAACTTTTCTTCCTCTTACGAGTGACTTTCTACTTCAGTTCGTTTCATTTTGGCGCTTGTCCTCGGTGGATGACCCGCGGGTCTGTGGCGCGTCGCCAGTGGGCTTCTTAAAGGAGACGTTCACAGTTCCGTGTCCGGAGTTCTGGACACTTGTCAGACGCTCAGGCTCGCAAGGTGGATCAGGGAAACCCGTCTCTGAAACAAGGCACAGAACAGAAACGGCTCCAAACTCACAGAAATGAGTGGATCCCGACCCGGAGCCGGTGTTGAAGGCAGGTATGCGTGTTTGTGCTTGTGTCTGCTTGTTGAGTGTGGTGTTGTCAGCCACTCTGGTCCAGGGTCAGGTCATGGAGGTTTGCACCGTCACTGTCAGCGTCTCCCCAGGACGCCATCACATGTCCAACTCCGTTTGTGTGGACCTCAATGGCAGCGATGGTCTCTGAGGGGGGCTGCTGTTGCCCCAGTAACAAACATGCATGCACAGTAATGACTGACCTGGACAGGTTGTTTCAATGGCAGACATCTGATAGCCAGACTGCCACAGCGAAAGTCAGCTGTAGAGGTGATCATGGGGTATCCTCCTGATACCTCTGCTAGCAGTAGGAAGCATCTTGTAGGACACACGTACAGGACACACGTACAGGACACAGGCAGCATGCAGAGATATCCCTGAACCAGGAAGGGACTGAAACAAAAACCATGCTGGACTTTGGCCTGAGGGATGTCTTGATTTCTGAGGTGTGTGCACACAGGAGTGAGTCATGGCCAGTTGAGTGGCAGAAGGAGGCGATGCCCGGGTGGGTGTGACCAAGACAGCTCTTGTGGCAGTCTGTCATTTCACCCACACACCCCGTGGGTTGTTATGTGGAGCTGAATCTGGCCCCAAAGGCACAGCAGATTTGATGGTTCTCACGTAAGCGTCTGTGACAGGCTACGTATCTCACGGCCCTGTGTTCGGTGTCTCGTAGGGTTCCTCGTGGCCTTTGAGAGCATCAGCGTGTCTCATGGAGTCTCTTCATGCTTCATTCTTGCTGCTCTCCTCCAGTCTGTGAGCTCTCAGTGTGGTGCCAGTGCAGATCATCAGTTTCTCCCTCATGCCAGATGTGCTCTTGGTGGCATATTTTTCAGCGTGCATGCTTTTATTCGCATGACCGCTAAGCTCAAGAGTGTGTGTGTGACTGTGCAGATGGCAGCGAGTGGTAGTTCATATTTGGCCTGTTGTGTGATGACTGTGTTGGTGTCTGAGGGTGGTGTGGTGAGCCTCTGTGTGTGTGTGTGTGTGGGGGGGGGCTAAAAGGCTGCAAAGTGGAGCAGGCCGGGTCAGATGTGATGATGGGCTTTGGCATGTGTTTGTTTCCTTTAGAACTGGCTGTGAGCCAGTGCAGGTCCCTGCATGTTAGCACTGTGGTGGACAGCCTGGCTGGAGCGATGGACACACAGCAACTGTGATCCTGCACCTACAGAGCGCAGACTCTCTCTGGGGGACCTTGAGAGGAGCAGTTAGATTTCATCACTGTTGTTTCACCACAGACTGTCTCAGCTTTACAGAAGATTAACCATGGAGGATGCCCCTCCCTCCGTTTCCTCCCCCATGCACTAAATGGCTCCACGCTGAGGCAGCAGCACTGTTCTCACCGTGTAGGAGGAGAGGTCCACTTATATGAGTCACATTTAGTCCCCGTGATGTGGTGCTGGACACAGACTTAGATGGAGCTTGGGGGATTAAGGCCAGATGCCCCTCCTGATGCCCTGTGGTGGGTTCAAACCCGCAGCCTCTGGGATCCCGGGGGTCAAATTCTCATCTTATAGATGTCTGTTCAGAAAGAAAATGTAAACCTCTCAGTGTGGAGCTCATGCAGCAGGGTGAAACATGAAGCTAGGACTTCACTTCATCAATACCTAATCAATACTTTTGTAATTGCATAGAGGTGTAATGTGTTCAGTTAGTGTGTGTGAGCTTTTAGATGTCATGGTTTGTATTGGAGGGAGTACGAGAGGCAGCACAGCTCTGGAGCTGGGGCGGACCTCTAGTTATCAGAGGGTTGGTGGTTTGATCCCCAGCCCCTGCAGAGAGTGTGTTGAAGTGTCCTTGAGTAAAGCTCTGAACTCCCAACTGCTCAAGCCCTGCAGTGGAATGGTGACCTGTCCAGGGTGTCCCCCTGTCTTGAGAGATGTGCAGTAGTCGATGGATGGTATTGTACCCTCCATGTCCAAGGAGGAGAGATGAACCCAGGTAGGCCGAAAAACCACTCTGATCACGTCTGAGGAGCAGGATAGCTAAAGGTTAGCTTCTCTGTAGCTCTGGCCATCCTGTGAAGTGACACTCAAGCGAAGCACCAGACACATACATGCACCCACCTACACACACGTATAGAAAGTTGAACTAAGACAGGTGGTTTTTCTTGAAAGCAGAAGTAATAGTTCAGAGCCTCTCAAAGTAGAGAGAGAGAGAGAGAGAGATAGGGGAATAGGAAGTTTTGGGTTTTTGTATTTTGAAATGCAGCATCTGCCAGTTAAAGAGGCCATTGTCACATGATGGTTTGATGATCTAGTGTCTTCTGGCTTCTGACAGTGGCTCCATTTATCCATCGGTGCTACATTGAGCTGTGCCTGAAAGGAAAGTTCATGTCAAAGGCCATCAGTGAGATGGGGTCTTTGCTATATCATGATTGTTTTCCTTTACTTTTCTTCACCTGCTATGTTTTGCTCCCACATTTCCCCTTGCTGGACTGATAACGGAATCCATCCATTTTCTCTTTCCTTTGTACCAACAGGATAAAACGCTCAGACCTGATGTTTCCACTGATGTCCTCCGTTTTCAGCAACGCCTGCTCGATGCTTCATCCTCAGATCTAAAGGACCAGGATGGATCCTTTGGAGCCCAGCCAAGAGATTATTGACTGGCTTACTACCCTGCGTCTGGCCCAGTATGCCCTCTGCTTTCAGTCAGGAGGCTACAAGACTCTGGAAGACTGCAAGGACCTTACAGATGAGCGCCTCCTAGAGCTCACGGTGTATCCTACAGGCCACCGTAGGCGAATCCTACGCAGTCTAGAGGCACTCGGGTTAGAGCAGGGGTGTGTGGAGGAAGAGGAGGAGGAGGAAGATGAAGGGGTGGGGAAAGAGAAAGGGAGGGGCTGGAGGAAGCCTGTGCCATACCCCAGACACATTTTCCCAAAGGGTAAGGGGGCAACTTCGTGCCAGCAGCACCAGCCGAAGGAGATGAGGGACTATGATAAGGGAGAGAGTCAAACTTTGCCTGCAGGAGTGGAATTGGGAGCCGAAACCGAGGCTGTTGCAGAAAGTGAGACCATCAACCCTCCTCAGCCAACTCTGCGAGAACCCCATAACATTTACAATCGCTCCATTGCTTCTACCTCCACGACCAACAGCAGCAGCAGCATCGAGTCCCTCTCCCTCTCCTCCCATTCTGAAATACCGTCTGACTGGGAGATTTCCTCAGAGGAGCCGCCCCTCTCAAGCACAGACTCCATCCCTCCTCCAGCAGATGGCTCATCCCCAGTGCTGACAGAGGATCCAGGGGGCTTCCTGGGGGAGATGGTGGAGAACACCATCTATGAGAGGTGTCCGAGTTTTAAGGCCCAAAAGGGTCCTCGCCCAACTCGCTCGTACAGGCTGAGACACCGTCCCGTCCCTGACATCCCAAAGCAGACCATCCTTCCAACTCCCGACTGGTACAGCCCTTTGCTTTTCACTTCATATGATAGTTATTCATCATAACTCTGGTTTCATTTGCACAGGCCTTTAGCTTTTCTATGAGTATGATATGTCATTTTTTAATTTGGAGGATGTGAAGCACCTCATGACCTGGCTCCGAACTCACTCACTCACTCACCAGATGAATATTACCTGTGATAATGGTGATTATATGAGGTTTTTCTATCACCCAGCTCTAAAAATAAGAAATTGAATGAACTGAAATATGGAGGAGCTCAGTGCCAGAATGTAAAGTTAAGTAAAACCACAACATTTTAACATCACTTGCCCTAGCATCTGGAGTCTCGCTGGTCAAGGGCAGGAGACCTCAAACATCAGTTATTCTGGATAATAC
>OMLC01036724.1:0-22676 GCA_900302585.1 Regalecus glesne
TGTATGCATTTGTGCATAAGTGAGAAGATGCACCTTTGAAGTTGAAAATATCTTACCTCTGATGATAGCCAGCTTTGCAGTGACAGCGACCTCCCCCTCACTGTTGCGTGCCACACACTCATAGATGTTCTCGTCTCTGGGTGCTCTGAGTGGTTGGATCCTCAGCACGGCCCCTGCCCCCTCATCAAACTCTATAGTCTGGAGAGTCAAGAAACGGCAGGGGGAAACCAGGGAAAGGAGGACACAGAAAAATCCCATGGTCATGAACAAATCTGTGCACCCCCCCAATTAAAAAAATATGTAAGGGCATTGTGCTGCTTACCAAGAGCTTGTGCATTTCTTTTGACATTAATGATGGACTGTATTGACTCCCAGGAGGGAATTTTGTATATGACTTTCCCTCCTCCACAGCGAGATAACTATGCATGGTCTGCTAAGTAGCAGTGCCCTTGGAACTCATTGGAAATCAGTCTTGCTCAAGGACACCAACGGAATGGATGCTTGACAACATCAAGACCTGAATCTGGGTTTTTCCCAATTATGCGTAGTTTCTTTATCCTCAAGTGGGCTTCAGTATACCTATACCTTACTGCTTTAGTATACATTGTATATGTTACACTGTCTCGGGCCATACTGTATATATTCCAATTCATGACATGTTTTTAGACTACAAACTTATGACACAGACTACAGTACCTATAATTTGTAGATTATGTTGTTTTTTATCTGGTTGAGGACTCGTTTCATTAGGTCATCTTTGATTATTTATACCAATTCTTTATACAGTTTGGTTTATACTTATAGTTTATGAATCCATTCAGTTAGATTATACATCTATAGTTTCACATAAAACATCTGGCATGACAACGAAACAGAAATAATGCTGAATACTGAACTGAAGAATTATTTTGAAATATTAAGCTAAAATTATCATATATATAAAATTATAGTTATAGTCCATTCACCTCATAGCCCATCGACACTAACCACTAGTTTATTTATTTTACATAGATTGGTAATATTGAGCATTACATTTCAGTGGTCAAAAATCCATTAAGCCAGGTCCATTTAACATAACAGGATAGCATACATCAGAAAAAATGGGCTAAAATGCACTTTTAAGATGCATTATTAATTTTTATGTTATGTAATGAATTATTAACCATGCCTTTTTTATCTGGGTATCAAATATCGATCGCTTGTGAAAATCTATCCAGCCATGTTTGGGTTTCTCTATGTTTGGCCAATTTTGTATGAGTCATGTCACCACAGTAGCAGGATTGACTGTTGTGCATTGTGACAACAACCTCGATGCGCTGGGAGTTGACCTTCTTGCCCTTCTTGTTCCAGTTGACTACAGGCTTGGGATCACCAGTGGCCTGGCACACAAACGAGGCTACGCCCCCCGACACCCCGATTTGGTCAGTGGGAATCTTGGTGAACTTCGGAGAGGCTAAGATAGACAGATGGGCAGAGAAAAGAGATGGGGGGGCAAAGATAAAGAAAAAAATACAGTTATATGAAAGAATGGGCACAGAAAAAGAGAAAGCAGAATGATGAAGAGTGAAACTATACTGAACAATTTATAATTTCATAATAGACATTTTAATATACACCTGAGGGACACTTTTTTCACAAACTTGGCCACTGTACTTCCACTCCATCTTAGTAGAATAAAGATCAGTTTGCATCATTGCCAGCTACATTAACAAGCCAACTTTCTGTCACCTTCGATTCGGTCTGCGATCATTTGTCATCATCTGTTGCCAGATGTCTGCATGACTGTAAAAAGTGGTCACAAGGGTCACAAAATGCTAACAGCTCTGAAATAAACATTAGCCTTAGTTAGAATAGTCAGCGTTTTGTCACCCTTGATCAAATCACTTGGTTTCGGTCTCGCAGTCATCCCACCATAGAAACATAAACATATGTCAATGAGAACATCTACATTGTGTTATATACCATCTTTAGACACAAGTATTATACACAGACAGAATCAGACCGTGGAATGTTGGCTTTAATATTGCAGGCGATGAATATTTATCTTAACTGGATAAAGCGGAAGCACATTGGCCATGTTTGCGAAGAGGGTCTTTAGTCACTTTGCAAAGAATGCAGTGTAAGGCAAATTTGGACTTATCCATCATGTTAGGCTAAAACTCTTATTGCTAGATAGGAAATTGAATCCGGCAAAGTTCGCCTTTTTTACATGTATTTTTGAAAAATAATATTCTAGCACATCTGGCAAATAGTTTCATTTTGTCTGATGTAATGACTTCTTAGAAAACTGACTCACATCCCCTTTGAAATCACCCGAACCACTGCTTATCACAAATTCTCAACATGTGGAACTCTAAAAGTTAGAGGCATTATATAGGCACTAAAATAATGTTATAACTTTTTATTCTTGAATATCACAATATGCATCATAATGTAAAAAACATCAAAATGTTGATTCTTTTTTCTTCAATCTTGTTCATCCCTATTCTGTACCCCAAAGGACATTGAATCAGCTCAACCAGAAACCCCCCCATCTGACCAATAGTACGACTAGAACCTGGCCCCACATGGGTTAACCGTCAGCGAGTGGTCTGCTTGAATCATTCTGATGGCTGCATGTTATGCTTACTTCCTGGGTATCATCTAGAGGACATCCTGAAGGACTTCCTGTTAGTCATAAATAAAAGATGGGCTCAGGCTTCAGACAAACATCTCTTTCTTTCTCTTTCTCTCTCTCTGTGCTCTCCCAAGGGCTGACACGACAACCGCATGCTGCAAAGACTGCTAGGACACGAGTATTTCATAGGTCGGGGAGAGGTGGCAGCTAAGTCGGAGTGGATAATTGGTTGAAATGTAGTACTGTAATATAAGTGCCATTTGCCATCTCACACCCTGGCATTTTCACTTGCAGTTTTTTGGGGGATCTTAATTCAGTGAATTTAGAAAACAGTGAGCCATGGTTATTTCTGAAACTGTCCCTTGAGAAAAGACGGAGACGAATATTTCCATGAGGCAAGTGTTTCGCACAGCATCTGCCTGCAGATGTTATTCAACCATAATTAAGAATTAAAGCATAAATTCAAAGCCAGACATTAAGCTTACAGTACGCTAATGAGCATTAAGATCCTACAATGGACAAATCTGATCAAATGACTTCATACCACCCTCTACTTTATCTGTGGCCAGACATCACTTCTATCCTTGTGTGTCTATGGCCTGTTGCCATGGTACCAAGCTTAACTCCTCCTAAGCAGCGAAATCAGTTCTATCCATCAGGGCGAAGTCAGGCTGACCCTCACCATAGCAACCTGGCTCCCTCCTCCCACTCCCCCTATGTCTGGGTGGGCGAGGTCCTGCTGTGTTGATTCACTTCTGCTCTGGAGAAAGAGCAAGGGGAAGAGGAGGAAAAAGAAGAAGAGGAAAAAAAAGAAAATCTCCTGGCAAATACGCTTAAAGCCTGGTGGTATGTTTTCTCACTCTTCACTGGTAAAGAGCCACATAAGCCATGTTTCAGTTTCACCACAGTGGCCTGACAGAAACTAGAATAATACTGTGTCAAAAGCCACAGAACACTTCTGTGGCTTTTGGACCATGTTCTGCCTCTGAACTACCCACTCTCACTGTCAGAAATGAAGTGGTTTTATTTTATGCTCGCCGTCATGCTCGTGAGAGAAGATGTCAAATGCTGGAGTATGCTTATTTGGAACAAATTCATATGTACCAGCTGACTTGGAACACAAGGCTAGGGTTTTCCCTGCCTATTAATTTGTCCAGCAGCACAGAGAAAATTTAGTGCCTTTTCTCCCAACCACCTACACGAGGCGGGAAAAAAAATCAAGAAATATAAAAAGTTTTAAAATTGTCACGCAGAAAATTGTCTTTTCTGTACTGTGGGCTTCAGAGTGAATTTCGCTAATGTTTCTTATCCTGCCTAGAACTTCCAACACAGGTTTCAGCGGCTTTACGATTTTGCTTGTAAATATTTTTTTGTGTACTTTCAAATACTGTTACAACACAGATCTGGGAGAGAAAAACCCACCCCTCTGGCAAGGTTGCTACCTAAGCCTCTTTAAAAGCCAAGGAAACCCTGCAAGGCTCTCTGTATCCATGCTGCACATAGAACCATTAAGATCAGAATGCTCTGGAAATCTGCTGTGACTGCGAATGAAGAGCAAATATCTCTTTAGCAGCAGGACTCACTCTTCACTCCACTTGTGTGGACGTGATGACTGATGTACGTACGACTTGGCAGTTCTTATCAAATCACATGAAGCCTACACTCATCAAATAAGACCAGTCCACTGAAATTGTATCAAAAGCTGCAATTCTAAATAATTAATTCCGGGTTTTTATTTAATGGGTTGTGCAGGGTAATGTAAGGGTAATTCTTGATGTGCAGGGTAATTTCTCAGTTGAATGAAAAAGCCGCAATCTTTTCAGTCACAACCTAACGTAGTTAAATGAGTGTAAGAAGAGGAGGAAAAAAACTGATCAGTATGTTTATCTTCACCTCAAGATTGCATCTTCCTAAAAAACAAGTGTGAATGTTTCTTCTGGGGCAATCAGCACACACTCATGTACAGATGCAAGTGGGCACATTACAGTCAAGCATGGTCACTTGTGCTATGGCATAGACACCTACAACAAGGGAGGTAGGTGCACACATAAACACACAGAGAAATGTACTCTGGTCACAGAAGCATTAGATGACAGCCTTATCAGTCCGTCAACTTAGCCAGAGACCGTGTATGAAAGAAAAGGACAAACTGATGGACGGATGGGAAAGCATATCTGATCAATAGTTACATAACTGAACCTCATACCTAGGGCTTCACACATGCTGCTCCAGGAGGCGGTTATCAAGAGGATGGCGAGCAGCAGCAGACAGGGAGGAGAAAGGGAGAAGTGGTGGCCCGGGACAAGCCTCTTGGACGTGGGTTGCATCCCACCTGGCCTGGGCTGAGACATGGTACCACCGTGGGTTGATAGGAGATCAAGATATAGGGGGCTGGGTGTCACTCAACAGGGGTAGGCAGGCTGTAGAAATACAAAGAAATGAAAACTCACTTCATTTGACATAAACAGAAAAAGAGAATTGCATTTCTTTAATATCCAGTTCACTTTTCATTCCTTTAGGTGGCGTAGAAACGCCAGTAGATATAGGTCATAAAACACTAAGATTTACACAGATAATGGAAAACATCATGAAGAAAATTGTATGGAAACTCACGCCAATATGGGATTAAATCTTTTGATTTAGCCCGTACACTTCTGATTTGGGATTAACAGCTCATGCAGACCAGCTCTTGAGTGAATTCATACTAGAACAATAGACTGCAGCTCAATAAGTAAGACAAAAAACTGACTGAAACAGTTTGTGACTTACTGGCTCTGAATTAGTAAGTCTCTTTCCCACTGAGCTGTGAAATGAGTTGCATTTATACCTTTGTGTGTGTGTGTGTGTGTGTGTGTGTGTGTGTGTGTGTGTGTGTGTGTGTGCGTGTGCGTGTGCGTGTGTGTGAGGGAGAAAGATGTTTTCAGTCCTCTCTAATAATTTCACATTGCTTCTGGACTAATTCCCTTTTACCACTCAAAGTGTTTTACTGTTCTGGTAGCACATAAATGCAATAACACAACCAGAGTACACTACAGTAATGGAAAACACTTAAACAAAGAGGATTGAGAGGTCAGTGTGAATAGAGTGAAACGCCGCAAATTCAATAACAGCTAATGTATCAGAGGCAACCCCTAGTTGATCTTTAACTTCGGGAGTTGTTTCTCTCTCACTCGGTCACCCTCGTTTGTCCAGCTGTGTTTATCTATGAATCTATGTATGAATGAATCTGTCTGTTTTCCTAAGGAATACATGTTCATGTGCACACATCCACACAAATACACAATTGGGTGTGTGAGCATGATCTGGCTCTGTCTTTGCTTGTGGAGGTTTGGACAAGCTATGCAGAAGCCCCCTGTCTGGGATCGAATGACTCCCCAGTCCCGTCAAGACCCCATTACCCCCAATTGCTGCAAAAGATGGGAGTACCAAGGTGGGAAGACCAGTTGAGAGAGGAACCTTTGAGGGAACCATGATCTGTCAACCACAATGGTGTTCAATTTATGTATCAGCATGATGCCAATATATTGTGTGTAGACAAGTCATATTTTTTTAATTGATTAGTTATTTTGTCTACGTACGCGAGCAGGCCTACAACAGTGGTGTGTCGGTGAACACGTCTGTGTGTGAGAGAAAGCGTGCGGGTACGAGAGAGAGAGAGAGAGCGAGAGACTGACCTTTAACAGTACAATATTTCATTTGCATTGAAATAACAGATGAAATAAAAACAGATATTCTTGTATATAATCTAGAACACCCTCCATACACAGCAAAAAAACAATAAATATAAACCGTCAACCACTTATCCAAAATCAGGTCACAGAGTCATGCTTGAGCCTATCCCAGCATTCATTGAGCAAAAGATGAGGAGATAACCTTGACAGGTCACCATACCATCACAGGGCTAGAGCAGTTAGGGGTACAGGGTTTTTCTCAAGGACACTTCCACACACTTTCTGCAGGGGATCAAACCACCAATCTTCCGATTACTAGATGACCACCCTTCCTCCTGAACTATGCCGCCCCATTTCTATTTTCAGCTCCATATCCCCAAAAAGCAAGAAACTGCCACTAGAACCAGGAACATGAGTGTAGCATCCATAGACTCTGAGCGCTTCATTTTGCTTTTTCAACCAAACCAAATGCTCATGTCAACACACCCAACCATCTTGACTCCTGTGCGCTGGCTAGAGATGCCCTGTTGAGAATCCCTCTTTGATGTTCTTGAGAAATCCTTTAGTTCGGGAGTTTTAAGACAGAAGAGCCCTGTTTACTTCCTCCTACTTCTCCACTGCAGCACTCCACTGGTTGATCCTCTCCAGACTATGTCCCTAGTGCTTCTCTGAAAGAAGTGCACTGATCACTTCTTTCAACAACCTCTCCTTTAGACAAAAAGATTTAAAAACAGTCTCTAGACTCAAAATGGACACCACTACAATCCACTGTCTTCTTCATCCCAGACATCCTATCTTAGTGAGTGTTCTCTGTACACTGACAGAACTGAGCATTCAGCAGTGTATCAATGGGTTATAAAACAAGGGCTCCTCCCCTACACTGCCATAGAACTGGGAGCAGCCTCTTCAGACGTGTAAGACTGTTCTCCTGGCTTGGACAACACCCTGACAGAGAGGTGCTGTTGCAAACTCTATGCCAGTTAGTGTCAGAAGGGACAAGCGCATGTCATAATTCAGATCCATGTTCCTATAAAGCAACACAGAAGTTGTTCCACTCCAAAGCTGATGTTTATGATGTAACTGTTGCTGGACAGTTTGATGGCAAAAAGCTGTGATACAATTGTGGAGCTTAATCAGACCCTGGCCACCTTCTAACACTGTTAGGAAAAACACAGCAGACTTAGTTAAGTGAAGGCCTCACCAGAAGAAATTCACCAGTTTCTTCTGTACTTCTCTTGTGGGCGTGTCTGGAGGTTCTAACACTGTAAACCAGTGCCAAAATATCAAGGCATTCAAGTTATTAACAACAAAGAGTCTCTATCAGCTGGATCAAAGTCAATCTAGACAATCGGGTACTGATATCATCTTCTAGTAATAAACCCTCAGATTCTGACTAACTGACTTTTGCAGAAGAGGCTTGTTCATGTAGTGCCAATTTCTGTTCAAGAAGTGTAATATCATCTTGATTCTATGAAAACTCTGACATCATGACGGGGCGGCGTAGCTCAGTGGGTAGAGCGATCTTCCGGCAATCAGAAGGTTGCAGGATCAATCCCCGGTCCTGCATACAGCATGTCGAGGTGTCCTTGAGCAAGGCACTTAACCCCCAACTGCTCCCTGAGCACCATATGTTGGCAGCTCACTGCTCCTATAAAATAGGTTGGGTCAAAAATGCGGAGAAATCCAAATTTCCCTTTGCGGGACTGATAAGGGAATCATTTATTTATTTCATTTATCATCAGCATATGCAGACAAACTAACCAAATTAATAAATGTATAATGTTCTCAGAGAGGGCTAGCCCAGAAAGACCCTGCCTGAGATGATTGAAAAACAGGTCGGTGGCTTGGTAGTACACTATGCCAGATAAGGGACAACCCTGTCAGATTAATATCTCTCTGAACTGAGACAAATCTGCTGAGTCCCCTGCCTATCTTTAACAGAAGACTGACTCTGGGGTACTTGATCCATCCATTTTTTTCTAAAACTAATATTTTAAAGTATTTTTCAACAAATAACAATGACTGGCTCTATCTCTTTAACTATAAAAAGAAGGCCAATGTTTGCCTTCTGGAGCTTAGATGCATCAAATATGTTCTGTATCAAGAACAAGTTATCCTTGACTGCACTGTCAGGAATACAGTATGTCGATTATAGAGTACAAGTCAGGAAGGTTCTCTGACCTTAGTCCCTCACAGTCCATGTCCACTGCCACAATGTGATGACTAATCGTGACATGTGAAAATTGACCTCTGATCATTGACCTCTCAGTATCCGTACAGTATCCATACAGTTTGAGTCAGTTTGATAACATTTTGTAATTATTTTAAGTCCATTCATAACAATGAAACTGGTCTCCATTTTTTTCAGTTAGCAAAGATCTCCCTTTTTGGTCTAACAGTGTTAAGACAGTCCTACAACTCAAAGGTAAAGTCCCAGAATCCAAACAGTCTTCAATTACTTGAGGTAAGTCTTGGCCAATTAGGGTCCAAAACCTATTGTGAAACTCTGAAGGAAGTCCATCAAATCCAGATGCTTTGCCACAGCTGAGCTGTGGAACTATTACACATTTAATCAAGAGATGGGGGACTCCAGTGAGGCTACATGTGTTTCACCAAGATGAGGCAGTCCCTCCAGTATCTCCTCCATAGATGTTTTTTTTGCACTGCAAAGGCTATTGTGAGAGTGACAGTGGATGAGGCCCTGTAAGAAGAGAACTACACCTGCACTCAGGTTGGTACCATGGTAAAAAAAAAAACACCCCTGTCCAACTCGTTCCCTACTCTCATTCATTGTCTACTGAGCTGTGTCTCCTGTGAGAGCACATCTGTTTTTAGCTCTACACAGCTTAGCCACCATTCCTCTTATTCCTATCCTGTCCTCCATTTATATTTAAACTTCCCATCCTCAAACTTTCCATAAAAGAAAGAAAAGTAAAGAACTGAAGATCGTGAAACCTTTCAATGAGGAAGAATTTTTGTGCATCATTATGTTTTTGTTTTAAAGGGACCTTTCTTCACTTTTCTTTCCTTACTATAGTCAGAATCTTAAGACAAAACCTCTTGTTTTTAAGTTCTTTATCCATCCATAGTCAAACGCTTATCCGAAATCAGGTCACATGGTCATGCTGGCGCCTATACTAGCGTTCATACCCAACTGTTTTTCTAATATTCATGACTGAATTTACAAAACTGTTCACATTAGAAGAAAAACTGTCACTTCCACAGACTGTCTGTTGTAGCTTGAGGAAATCATAGAATATCCTTTAATGAACATGCATGATGATTATCCCGTGACTCAATATCTGTAAACTCTGATAGGCTGACATTAAGGCCAAGTCTAACATTTCCACATCTTCAATGCATGACTCACTTGTCACAGAGATAGGACTCTCATCCTCAGCTGTCTGTCAGTCTTTCCCTGCTTCTGTCTATCCTCCTTTTCCACAAACATGCATAGCCTGTACTTGAGCATCACTTACATTTCCGTTCTTTTCAATCTTGTGATCCTGCTCATTAATCAGGCTGCAGATCACTGGTTGAGGTATCTCCTGCTGCGTTGTTTGCATTCTACTACTCTCAGCGTTGCCTCCCGGCTGCGGTTCAGATCCACCACTACTGTCCACAGCATGCTCCCTGTATGGGCAGGATGAGCGTTTATGGTCGACATCGCCACAAAAAACATTTCAGACCTCCAGAACTTGCATGAATACTGTAGAAACCATGTTCATGTTTTACTTTAACCGACGCTTCTAGACGTTGTGAAAAGTCGTTTAAATGAGAGTAAACATGTTTTAGTCTGGCGTCTGTAAAACCCAGACAAACTGTTCCGAACCTACTGGCAAACATTCTGAAGAGACTCGGTTCTCTTTCAAAGACATCGTTTGGGGTAAACGGGGACACACCAGACACGGTAACACATGTCGGTGCCACAATGGCGAAACAGCGATGGACATATTGTCAAGCACAACGCCTTGCTCAACCGACAGGTTCTCGGACAAAAAGCCACCACGTCCTTATTCACCCGGCGAGTGTGTGATGTTTTCATGGCCGACTCGATCTCCTGCGGCCAAAAGAAGCTGTTCAACCGTGTACAGCCAAGTCAGCCACGATGCTAACCCCGAGTCTAATAGACGGGGCAGGCTAACCCTCACGGCATGCAGCACATTACCAAACTCTGAACAGCTACTCCTGTCAATCAGTCAAATCTCACATTATTCAGACACATGGGCCCAAATAAAAACCAATAAAAAAACACGATACAGAACAACAACCAAAATAAAGTTCCAGCTGAACAAATTCACCTCTTTTGAGATTTCCCTACCTGGATTATTGATCATGCATCAAGACAAACCAAAATAAAGCTAAAACAGCAGTTCCCAAGTCCACAACGATTCAAAACTCTGAAGACATTTATCCCAACGTTTCCCGAAACAACAGCTTTTGTCGGTTGTGAGGTTGTTGTTTTTTTTGGAACCAATCGACATAAAAACGTACATAAAATTCCCCAACATAGTATGAAAAGTGGGAACATCACCAGCCACCAAAAAAAGACTTGCACTTGTCCATCTTGGAAGCTTGAGCAACACTCTGAATGAGTCATTATGTTCTACCTACAGCTTTTTGTTTTTCCACCAGTAATGAAGTAAAGCTAATATCCCTGACTTTACCGTACAGTACGATGTAATGGAAGTACAATAAAACACAATACTACATAAAAAATAAAACATAATACTACAATAATACTACAGTAAAACATGATCCAACTCATCGTAAGCAGACGGCCGAAGACTGACGCGAGGCCTACGGTTCCCGGTTGTCTCAGCACGGCAGCGACACTTAGGACCTCGACAGAGCTGTTAGATGTACGAAAATGGTCGTATTTGTTTTTTTAAATCCTCTTTACGACGAGTGAGCAACAAGCGGGTGTCACGGTGAGTTGATACGATATGTTTCCTCACAAAATTACCTCGAAATCTTTAGCTGAGTGTCGTAACCGTGAACCTCACTAGGGTCCCAAACCTAAGAGGAAGACAAAGAGGATGAAGAAAAAAAGACATCGAAGAAGAAAGAAAGACGAAGAAGAGGAAGAGGAAGAAAGAAGACGAGGAAGACGTAGAAGTTAAAGAAATGAAGAAAGTGACAAAGAAAGAAGGAAATGAGAAGGAGAAAGAAGAGTAAGATATAGAAGGTGAAGTTCATAGTGCATAATACTATTTACGCTACAACTACTGCTGCTACCAGTATTGCTACTTTTGGCCACAGCAGATCATCATCTCCGTCTCTTCCTGTCCTCTACATCTTCCTCTGTCACACCAGCCACCTGCATGTCCTCCCTCACCCCATCATAAACCTCCTCTTTGCTCTTCCTCTTCTCCTCTAGCCTGGCAGCTCCATATTCAGCATCCTTCTCCCAGTATAGCAGCATCTCTCCTCCGCACATGTCCACACCATCTCAGTCTGACCTCTCTTGCCACACACCACATACTAATCATGTACATTTGTAAATACATGTGCATGCTTATGCTTATGCTGTGCTCCTCCACACACTCACAAACAAGTAAACAGGCTTTGTGTCTATGAAGGTTATGCAAACCTGCCCTTGCTGAATGAAAAAAGCCATGTGGGGGGCGTTATATATTCATAGAATCCTCAAACCACTCCTTGAGCTAATGACCTCCTTGAACACAATCGGAGTCTGCCAGTTTTCTCTTTTAAAATAGCTCATCTGAAGCCACGGCTGTCTATCTGATGCTGGCTCTGTTTCCAGCACTCTGCCCTCGTCTTATCTAACGCCGCGTAATAGACAGTGAATAGAAAAGCTTTCAGCGTCCCCTCCTCAATTGAACAACGCGATAAGGGAAATCAGATCAGAGCTCATTCAAGCACCATTGGCAGCATGTTAAGTAAATTCTCCTCTTAGGCAAACTCAATTTGCTATCATTAATCTAACTAGAGCCCCTGTTCGGCGTGGAGCCGCACTGCCGCTGAAACATCAGGTTCTCCTCACATCCTTCTGTTTATGCTCTGCCCGTCCTGTGTTGAACCTGGTGTCGCTGGATTTGCTGTGTTTTATATCTCCCCGTGACCCCGGCCTCACCCTATCTATCATCATCGGAGCTGTTCTGATCCCTCTCCCTTGGTCTCTCACCTGCTGACTACAACCCCCCTCACCCGGTACTCCTGCACTCCAGTCCCAGGCCCTCTCCCTAATCCTTAATCTTACTCCTGTCTCTCTCCTGTATTAGTCGCTGTGTCTCTAAATCCCCTCTACTCCAGTGTCCTCTTGTATCCTACTCTACTCTCTTGTCCTCTCCTCACCTCTCTCCTCCATACTGCTCCTTCTACCCACTCCTGTCATCCTTTTGACTCCCTCCCTCTTGTCTCTGCCTCACCCATCCGGTTTGGCTCAAAATCCCTCATCCTCCCTCAGTTTTCCTGCCGGCTGCTCCAGCTGTTGTTGGTCCTTCGACACCGTTTGAACAAAGGGGCTTTAAGCCCTTTACATCTGTGAATGGTGCGTGCGGGCCAAAACAGACTCGGATTAGCAAGTGGGGCCATCTTGGCCTTGTCTGTACTCATTGTAATAGATGGTAATGCCTGCAAACCCTCTCGCTCTGTCTAAACATCTGGCACAGGCCTCCTCAGAGAATGGTCATCCGCAGGAACCGACCTCGCTGTGAAGACATCCAGATTTTGTAGACCGGGATGGGTTTTGACCTCGTGTGTACTGCTGAGATGTTATCTCTGGATATATCTTTACACTGACATCCTATGGGGTGACTGAACATGAGCAGTAAATCTGACCTTTCAGCAACAGCAAAACGCCACTGCCTCAGACCGTGGACATGGCGTCTTAGCATGGTCAGCATGGTGACCCAGTGCTAGCACTGTTGCTTCACGGCAAAACGGTCCTGGGTTCGTATCCCAGACCATCCCATGTCCTTTCTGTGTGCAGTTTGCATGTTCTCCCCGTATCTGTGTGGGTTTCTTCTGGATGGTCCGATTTACTCCCACTATCAAAAAGACATGCATGTCAAGGGTAATACTCCTGCCTGCTCCCCTGAGCAAGGCAGTAGGAAAAAGAGCTGGACTTGGTCTCCGGCAGCTGCTCAGCACTCCTACACAACAGGATGGGTCATGTTCTGATCATCTATGAATGTCAAGGGGCCGTGGTTGCTCAATGGTAGAACACACACTTCGGGACCTGACAAGCCAGATGTTGTGGGTTCAACCCCTCATCAAGCTCCAACTAAGTATGTGTCCACTCCACAACATGGGTCCAAATGCTGACACAAAATGGGCATCTTATCCTTTAATAAACGACATAATGACTGAGGCCTAACTTGACTGTCTCTCTCCTCATTGCTCATAGGGCACAACATCCATGAACCAGCACCAGAGGAGGAGAGGGGAGGAGTTTGCTTCCGTTACCTTTAAAGAGAGGCGTCAAGGTAAGTCAGGCTGACTGACTGATGGAGAGACTCCAACACTTTTACCCTGGGGTTCGTATCTACGGAGGAAAACAGTGTAGCTCAGCTAAGCGAGATGGAAACCGATGCAGGTTAGCACGCCATCGTCTCCAGCAGATGAAATAACATGTTTAGGTAGCATTCGGCTCTCTGTGCTCCGCTGGGGGCCTTGGAAGATAGCATGTTTTGTTTTTCTCCCCTCACCCCCTGCCTCCTCCCTCCCCTTTACCCAGGATTCCTTTCACCACAAGTGGGCTGCGATGGTCTCACCGGGCCCATCTCCATGGCAACGAGCCACCAGCTCCCACAGATAGAGCAGCTCTGTTGTCCTGGAGCAACAGCGGATGGAGACATTTTTGCATGGGGTGGCGGTGTTGTGGGAGGTATCGTCCAGAGCAGGCCATGGTAATGTAGAGAGAGGTCCGTTTATACATGTCACGATTAGTCCGCATAGTGTGGGGGTGGACACAGCCTTGGATGGAGCTTGTGGGGGTTAAGGCTGGATGCCCTTCCTGATGCAGTGCAGTGGATTGGAACCCTGCACAAATATACTCATCCATCCATCCATCCATCTATCCACTGTTAACCACTTATCTGAAGTCAGATCGAGGGGTCATGCTGGAGCCTATCCCAGGGCTAATTGGGTAAAAGGTCAGGAAACACCCTGGACAGGTCACCATTCCATCGCAGGGCTCGATTAGTCAGGTGTTCAGAGTCTTGCTCAAGGACACTTTGACATGCTTTTAGCAAGGACCAGGGATCGAACCACCAATCTTTATATTACGAGACGATCGCCCTACCTACCTCCTGAGCTATGCCACCACCAAAGTATAAACAGTGTGTATACTCAGTGCCTGTGTTTGACTGGTTCAAGTGGCATGTTGGTGTTTCTATCTTGAAATTTGTGAAAGCTTTCAGAAAACAGACCTACCATGAGGTCGATCGGGACATGTGGTGGAGATTTTAATCTCTCTCCATCTCCCTTCGCTTGCCTCTTGGTCCCTCTCTTTTTGTCCATGTGTCTGTCCATCTTGATCTCTCTATCATTGTCTCGCCCTCTGGTTCTGTCTGGATCCCTTTCGTCTCCCTCACCGGCCTCAACTCCCTCATTTTCACTCCTTCATCCCTCACTCTGCTCTTTGCAGCTCTCATCTTCCTCACTCATTTCCTGGCCTCTCTCCTTCCTCTCAGCGGGTCGATTCTTCTATTTCATCTTCTTCAGACTCTGCCTTCATTCAGCCTGTGTTGGTGTTTTCTTTGGGAGAAGGCTGTCCCCACTTTCATTCCCTCATTTAATCTCCATCTCTAGCCGAGCTGCAGGAGTCAGGACATAAAAGTGAATGGAGGGTCAAGTCGAGGTATCTGACTAACTTTGGAGGGGGGCATGACCCCTGACCCCTGACCCCTGCAGACTGTGGTGAAGCCTTTTCTTAACTGTTGTCGCTTCATTTTTGAGAGCATAACATTTTATTTCAACATGTGCTTCAGGAACTGATGGGCCAGATGTCACGGGTTCGAACCCACCGCGGGGAGGGGGAGGGGAATCCGGCCTCAATCCGCCTTACTCCATCTAACTCCGTGTCCATCCCCCAGTAAGCGAGAAACCATAATTCAGAGACATAGAGGATTAGATAACAAAACCGTCTCCTGGGACTCCAGCACCTCCGTACTATATCAAACATGATGCAACATTTACACCATTCCACCATAAATACATTAATATTTAAATGTAATATTAATAATGAAGACATTAATATTATGAAACCCTGTTTTTCAAATGAGCAATTCCCAAAACCTGGAGCAGATGAGACGGCCTTATGTCACATGATCCCCCAACTAGCATGTCAGGAGTGTGAAGCGTGTTCGGAGGGAGGCTTGTGTTGTGCGGAGATACCTTCTGTGGACTGACGCTGCCTTGCATTTTCCGTGACCCTGAACCCGCCTGGCAGGGACCACACTCACAAATGTGATCCGCCACATCCGTGCACACAAACACACACGTGCATGCTCCAACACATGCCCATAAACCCGGCAGATGGCGAGGCGTCATGGGGCTGGATTGCCAGCCACTCTCACACTTTCCTCCTCTCTCTTAACAAAAACACATGCAGGCGAGCCCACACATGGCAGCACGCAGGAGCAGATGTACACAGGGGATCAGAGTGACACAGGATGAGGCACGGCTTACTGCAGCGTGCGATACGCACCTCTCCGGCTGGATCTGGAGTCGCGGAAACGCCGCGCGTAAGGTCCCACCCAGCGAGACAGCATCCCCGTCACTCCGTGCCCTGAATATGGACACTTCCTCAGATGAGGGCTGATGGAAAAATGTCAAACGCCGGAGTCAAAAATGTCCAATTTGGACCGTTTCCACATGCATGACTGGTTTAACGTTGGTTCTGAGAGGAGCGAAGACCAGCGCCTACCGCTGAACACAGAGTCCTGGATGGTGAACGAGCGAGAGTGCCCTCTCAACCCTTCTAACCAGGCAGAGATGCTGCCACAAAAGCCTCTGCTAGTTTCAAATCCTCACTTCCCAGACCAGTTTCATGGTGAAGTACAGCCTCACGTGGGCCGTGCTGGTCTCTGAAACCAAACCCAAGTGAAAAGTCCCCTTCCAACTTGGTTCCTCAACACCCCGTCTCGAGACATCACCTGACCTTCAGAAGACAGGAAGTGGGCTCTCGGCCCCTAGAAAGCAGGAACGTGTGCCCAGAAGGGGGCAATGAGCTCTGAAGCTATAACCCAGGTCGCACCCCAGACCCTGCTCATGTTTTTACCCACTCAGTGTAAAAGGGGACAAAAACAGTGTGGAACCGACTCACAGACAAAGAGCGTCTTTGGTCATTCAGGATCAAACTAAAAGCCACCACGTTGGGATGAGACGGATGGAAAATGGCTCCAGCCTGGCTGATGGCCACCATTCCATCCGCTGACTGCCATGAACGAGGCCACTATACGACACTCCAGATTTCAAAGATACAGGATCCTCGACTTTTAATGGCTGTGTATAGGTGTACGTGCACATGTGTGTGCGCCCCTTTCTCATGACTCAAAACCTCTGTTTCCTCCCCTTCGGCAGGACCCCTAACCATCTGCTTCTCCACGGCTGGAGGTACAGAAGTCATCGCGGCCTTGCTTCATTCGCTGCTGGCCGACATTAGCATTTAGATTCAGTCTACATTCTGGCACCATAACTTTTCCTGCCCAGCCGACTCGACCCGGTGCAGTCGCACCGCTCCCCTTTACGTATAGCGAAAATAATTTGTTCGACGGCAGAGCGGTGATGGAGAAATGGTGACTCTTGTGGGCATGGGAGGAGTGAGCGAGGATGGTAGGAGAATCGTGACCGGTCTGGACCTGGTTCCCTCCCTTCCTGCCAAACCGACTGAGTCAAAGTCTGGCTTTGACCTCTAACTCTGCGAGCCCGGGACGGCAGAGAGCCGTGGGGGCCCGATGATGCACGCCCACGCATCTTGAAGGGGCTCCAAGGTCAGAAACACAAACACCGCTGGACGGAGGCATCGGGTGATGGATGCCTTCACCGTCAGATGAGCTCAGCAACAGATGGACTGGCCTGCGCCTAACAGGAAAATATGTCAGCAAATGGCAGAATACGCACACACAGGGCGGATTACCAGTGAGGGTCAGACCGGTGGAGAGAGATGCCGTCTGCATACAGCAGGCGCAGGCAAAGTGAGGCGCCTCTAGTCGGGACACAAAGCTGGTGTTGTGGAGTTAATGCTGCAGAAATGTCAGCCAGCGTAAATCTGATTGGATGGAGCCAACGCGCCCATGAATGGCGTATGAGTTTTGATGTTCTTTGCCCTCTAGCAGAGCTGCCAATCGTAAGGGCCCTGTCCAGAATGGACAGGGCCCTTTGCTGTCGCCCCGGCGCTCTGCCTCACTCTACAGAGAGCAGGATCCGTCTCATGGCTGCTCTTGGGTTGGAGGGTTTACTTGCACCTAGGGAAGTCATACTCTCAACCATCATTCTTAGAGTTCCACACAACAAGCCAGAGGCTGCGGGTTCAAACCCACCAGGGGGCCCCAGGAAGGACATCTGGCCTCAATCCCCTAAACTCCATCCAAGCCCGTGTCCATCGTGACCGGTGATAACAGACCTCTGAACTCTTCTAATGTACCCCATCCTTCACAAAACATACATGAATTCCATTTGCAGAGCTCGAACATCTAGCGAGACATGCCGACATTCTTTCCCCCCTCTTGTTGCTTTCTCTTAGATATCAATAGCAGACAGCGGTCTGTGCTTTGGCTCATTAGACAGGCTGATGGTTGAGGTCTTGTCAGCTCAATGTCCAATTAGCATGTCTCAGCTTGGCACAGACCTTTGTGCAGGCAGGGGAGGGAACTGTATATACATACTGATATTCACATAATTATGCACTTGCATGTGCAGCCCTGAGTCCTGGATGGCCCCAGCAGATGATAAAAGAGGCACTGCATAAAATGAATGACTAAGTAACACGGATTTGAAAACACGCCATCCATCCATCTAGTTATCCATTTGTCTGTCCGTCCGTCCATCCATCTATTTATCTATCCACGCATCTATCAATCCATCCATCCATTCATCCATCCATCCATCCGGCCGTCTCTCTCCCACATGCATGCCGTTGCCATGCCTTGGAGCTTCAGCACCATTCCTCTTTAGAGAAACCGATTAAGATCCCATCAGTCGGAGCCTGCATGTGAACGGCTGCCAGCCAGAAGACAGCCAAGCCTATTAGAGAGCTTCTTCAGGAGCAGGAGGAAGTCTCTCTGACAACGGCGAACAACACTTTCCTGGCCCTCGCTGGCATCATCCTCACCACTATCATTCGCCCCCATTCATTTTTCCCCCTATCCAATATCATTTCTCTGGATAGGCCCATGCCGATTAGTCATTTATGATCAGACATTAGTGGAAGCGCTGTCATGTTGAGGTAATTTTCAGGACATATCTAACAAGCATAAGGGGGCCGCAGGAGCTCAGTGGTAGACCCCGTGCTTCGGGAGGAGATGACCTGGATGTTGTGGGTTTGAACCCACCGCAGGGCATCAGGAAGGGCTTCAGGCCTTAATCCCCCATGCTCCATCTAAATCTGTCCACCCCTACCGCATGGAGGGATAGTCGTCACATGTAAAAATGGACCTTTCTGTCTTGCAAGCATAAGCACCCATTGGTATAATCACATATTGATTAACTATGGACGCTAATTGGATAGTCATGTTGCAGGCTGCTCTGTGAAAGCCCACGTGATCCTTCAGACACAGAGTGATTCAGTGTAGCCCTGCAAGCCACAAACAGCCGTAGACAATGAATAACCCACACCACCCATTCACCGCCAGCGCCTTGTACCCCTTATTCTGAAAGTCAACCATTCATCAATTTAAGACCCCGGCAGATGGGTCCGGTCCCTGTGGGAGGTATTTATTAATCTCCCAGGGAAGGTTGTTGTGTTTACCCAGAAGCCAGATCCCTCTCATGGTGGCGGTGCTATGGTATCACCTGTCCGACTTGGTCACATGATCACCCCTACGAGAGCTTGTTATCTCCCAACACCAGCAAGCTGTGGCAGAACAACAACGCGATCATCTGTAGTGTCGCCTCTGCACTAGAGCACATCCTAATATGCCTCCCCTACTCAGCACCTGCCGCTTAGCTTGGGTCAATTCACCACACGGAAAACTGGGAAAAGTGTGTGGCCAGAAATCCACAACCGGAGGACTGACGGTGTAATTGGAAGTGAATCCCTGTAATTCACCGTTGAATGAGTAGCATGGCTGAATCTCGAGGAAGAACACAGCAGAGAACAAATTGTATTTACTTGCTACACAGGCAGACAAGCCATAGCAATTTCGTCACTAACCAGCCATTGCATTGCTTCCTGATGGAGATGAGATTGTAGGCGCCAAATGAATCCCTCCTTAAGGGACCATAAAGTTGTGAATGGAATTGAAAGCTGATGTAATGGGGTAGAGGAAGAAGAAAAAAAAACCTCTTTGTCCTGTCCTCTGATGCCCAAATCAGATTAAGCTCGTCCCTGTGAGTGAGGGATAAAATGCTTGTCAGGAGCAGCCGTCTCTCATAGGACTCCCGCCCTACCAGAGACAGGCCATTGCTCACGTCCCAGTCTGACAGATACTTCATTTGCGCCGTCATCTCCTGGCACAATCAAGTCCTTAGGAAGAATTTGTGGTGTGCTGCACATGGAAAGTGTGTGAGGCCGGATGATAAAGCAGCGTTGATTTAACAGGCTGAGATATAATGAAACCGTCAACAGCCAGGCTAATGGCTGTGCGTTTATAGCCCTCTCACTGACTCCCCCATCTCTCTCAAATACACGTGCATGCACATACGTGTGCACGTATGCACACAGAAGCTAATTGTTCAGCTTCTGACCTTCTCCTCGTGAAGCCGTGAGGGGCGATGATGCAATGCAAATGATGTCTTTACTCGGTGTCTTGTCCCCACCACCCCACCCCCAGGCCGGCACGGTAAAGGTCTGCATGGCCGTTCTCCTGATTAAAAGAAGCTCTTTTGTTGGGTAAATATCAAAGCATCTCCTTGTCTCAGGTCTTCATGTGAAACCACATCAAAATGGCACACCGAGTCCACGTATCCGGTGGCGAGTTCAGGGTCTGCTCCGCTCTGTTCGTCATTATCCTTCCCGAACAGATGAGGCTTTGGGGGTCTTGCAGGAAAGCCACGGGCCATGGTCATGTCAAACTGGCTTGGTGGGACAGGGGATTTTTGAGGGCTGGTGAACTGCTTCTTTAGAAGACAGGAGGATGCTGTTCAGAGTTCCGTCATGATTTAAAAAGGATGCTGAATTAATGTTAGGGGAGGAGGAAAGCCGAAGCATGTGGTGATTGTATTCTTGCGATTGAATTGAATCTGTCCTTTTGTACAGGAGCAGTCGGCAGCTGCAGTGCCCTGAGAAGAGTTAGGGATTTAGTGTCTTGCTCATGGACACTTCAGAACACTTTCTGAGAGAACTGGGGATCAAACCAGCGATCTTACCATCACCAGACATTCGCTCTACCACCTGAGCCATGCCGGCCCTAGAATTCTGTGCCAAACCCATCTCTCGGTACACTGCAAGACCCTGATCTAATAGTATAGACTTAATAATATTAATATTAATATCATTCATAATAAAATAGTGTGGAGTCAGTGGGTATTTTGCTAAACATACAAAAAAATGTTCCATATTAAATCCCCCCGCAAAGGATAACCAGACATATTATAGTGACTCTTAGTCATGTTCTATCAAATCTGTGCATTAGTGCAGTCGCCCAGCACAAATGCACAGGGCGCACTGAAAAGATGCAAAATGAGGCTGTTCCTCCGTCACAGAGATGCAGACATTCTGAAGGGCTGTCACTCGCCTGAAACCGGGTTCTTGGAACATTCTGAGGCTGGAGCGTTGAGCGTCAGTCAACGGACATCGCTCCTCTCCCTCCCACTTCTTATGAGGCAGTTTGTCTGGTGCCAAGTCAGCCATCTTGTCAGTCAGCCTTCCCCCCTTAATGACTCCTGTCAGTCAGCGATGTGACTGTCAGGACGAGTCAACAGCTGCACTTCCCCACGCCGTGATTGGATAATGAGCTGACCATCAACACTTCTAACCGTTTACGCTGCAAATCGTTAACAACATGCCAAGCACGGAAAAGCGTTTCTTTTTCCCTTTCTTCTTCTTCTTCTTCTTCTTCTTCTTCTTCTTCTTCTTCCTCTACTTCTTCCTCTACTTCTTCTACTTTTCTCCCTCTTCCGTTGATCTTTCTTCTTCTCTTATCTACTCTTCTTCGTCTTCCGCTTCATCTTCGTTGTCGTCTTCTTCTGCGTCTTCTTCTTCCTCTGGAGATGAAGGCGTGAGAGGAAAGCTGAGCAGATACCGGGGCTTAGCGGCACTAATAAGGGACGATGGCTGCTTTTCGGAGGAGAGAGGGGGGAAGACATGGAGAGGTGTTCAAAGGAGAAGGGAAGATTTCTTCAGATGTGGCAGCGCTTGAGAGAAAAAAAGGGGAGGTGAGTGCTAGCTGGCAGGGGCCGAGAGATGGAGAGAGGAGAGGAAGAAAAGGGAGGTTGTTGAGCAGTGTGCATTATTCATCCCTGCTGACACATCAGAATCTGTGATTCATCTGGAGAAGAACATCAGTCAAGTCACAACCTATCTCCTAGCTTTCACTCACACACGTGTGCATACGCACACACCTGCATGGGCCATTGGGGTTACACACAAATGTAAGGTGCATGAGGTGCTAGCCCCTTGACAATGGACTAAACTGCAAGCATATACCCAGATGACGCATTTGACATCCAAGACTGAGCCTGTTCACCCTCTTGACTCCCAAATCCACGGCACAGCAGCAGCTCAAATACACTTATCACGGCGGAAACGGAGAAGCCCCAAGAAGCCACACACTTCCGGCCAGGGCAAACCATTTTTGTTGACACGTCCCGTTATCAGAACACAGAATCAACAGAGGCCAGGCATCTCCAGCTATGGCAGAAACCAAAGCTGCTCCACGGGTGTCATCCCATATCTCCAGTCGATATGGATGGAGCTGTTTCTGCAGAGAGGAGGCAGCGGGGGATCACTGACGCCCATGGATCAAACTCTGATGAGATGCCGCACCACAAGCCAGCAGACACCGTCCGCGGCTTCATAAACCCAACGCTCCTATCAACAGATACCTGAGGGGGCGTTCGTCTCTCGACACGGACACCCGATCTGCTTGTCAGATACGGAGACGGAGGGAATTCCAACGATGGCTTCCCATTTCTCTTTTTGCTGACGGACGCCCGTGTGTCTCCACTGATGCTGAGAAGAGGTGGAGAAATCACAGAGGCCAAACTCGTGTGTGTGTGTGTGTATGTGTGTGTGTGTGTGTGTGTGTGTGTGTGTGTGT